>MEJB01000044.1:978723-1002385 GCA_001752375.1 Rhazya stricta
CTGTTTATGTAAAGGACTTCGGGTAAGTAATCCTCTCATTCATATCATTATAAATAAATGAATTTGAACGCTTTTAATTACTGTAATATGTGTTGTCTGAAATTTTATGTTAATGTGTGGAATTGTGATGAAAGTTGAATTGTTCATATCTAGTAGTACTTTATGTTAAAGAATGCCATTTTATTTTTCATATCATGTACTATTTATTGAGCGTTACATTATACAAGGTTATATGCGTTTCATGTCATGAGCATATAGTTAGGATTCTACATCACATTTGGCATGAGCCGTTCACGCATTTAGGAAGTTAATGGTTAGAAAATGAAATTTTGAAGGAAAAGGTTAAAGTTTGGAAATGTAAAGTTTTCGGAAAGGAGTGTAATACTAGCCACAAAAGGTGTGAGTGGAAAATGGGGCGTGGGGGACCGGGACACCCGACCCTACCCTCTTTGAGGGTAGGTATGAAGTTAAAAGAATGAAGTTGAAAGAATGAAATTTAACCGCCTTGCGGTTCTATCGGCAAGAATGGAATCGGGTTCCAAATAAAATAGCCCACTGCATAGCTCAGTGGCTAGGCTTTACACTCTAGTGAGCTCGCGAACGAATGGAAATGGAAAGTTTTTATTGTAAGAGAATTTTGAAGGGAACGTTTGTAATGAAGTTTTGAAAAGGGAATGATTTGGAAAGTTTTTTTTTATTTAAAAGGAGAAACTTCGAATTTTCACATGTAGGACATGTTCATGCATTCATGCATGAGGTTAATTACTAGGCTTTTTAGCTCATTCCTGTTCCCCATGTTTCCTTTCAGATGATATGTGACCAGATGGGGTGAGGAGGTCGCTTGTGGGCGAGCTTTGATACCCGAGAACTGGTTTTCAAATTTATTTATAAAATAAGATGAATACTTCTGAATGTTTTAAATTATTGAAGTTTCTTTGTGATTTTTGTTTTTGAATGGTTTAGAAAGACTTCCACTGTATTTCTATTTTGAATAATTGTTAAGATGGTGAGGGTGGTTTGTTAAAATTTATTTTTGACTCTTTTAGATATTGTTGTGTAACACCCCCAGATTAGGAACCGTCCTAAGCTGAGAATGCTACGTCATTCCATTCGAAAATAAACTACTATTTATTTGAAACTCGACATTTATTCAACAATACCCAAGGAGTCAAAAATACATCTTAATAAATCCTCACTATCCTAATATTCTATTCAAAAGACAAATACAGCGGAAGTCTTTCTAAACCATTCAAAAATAAAAATCACAAAGAAACTTCAGTAATTTAAAACATTCAGAAATATTCATCTTATTTCATAAATAAATTCAAAAATCAGTTCTCGGGTATCAAAGCTCGCCCACAAGCGACCTCCTCGCCCCATTTGGTTACATATCATATACAAGGAAAACATAAGCAACAGGAATGAGCTAAAAAGCCCAGTAAGTAACCATCATGCATGAATGCATGAACATGTCCTACATATGAAAATTCAAGTTCCTCCTTTTCAATGAAAAACTTCCCAAAAAACATTCACTTTTCAAAACTCATTACAAACATTCTCTTCAAAATTCACTTACAATAAAACTTTCCATTTCTTTTTATTCGTTTGCGAGCTCACTACAGTGTAAAGCCTAGCCACATAGCTATGCAGTGGGCCATAGTTATTTGGAACCTGATTCCATTCTAACCGGTAGACAAAGCGGTCAACATTAAAAAAAAAAAGGTTTTCATTCACACTTTCACCTCCAAAGAGGTGAACATTCCATTCTTACCTACCCTCCAAGAGGGTAGGRTCGGGTGCGCCAGTCCCCCATGCCCTATTTCCCACTCACATCTTTTGTGGCTATTATTACACTCCTTTCTTAAAACTTTAACATTTTCAAAACTTTAACCTTTTCCTTCAAAATTTCATTTTCTAACTGTTCACTTCCTAAATGCGTGAACGGCTCATGCCAAATGTGATGTAAACTTCTAACTACATGCTCATGACATGAAACGCATACAATCTTATATAATATAACGTTCAATAACTAATAGTACATGATATGAAAACACAACAGCATTCTTTAACATAAAATACTACTAAATATGAACAATTCAACTTTTATCACAATTCCACATATCAACATAAAATTTCATACAACATATATTCCAGCAATTAAAAAYGTTCAAATTYATTTATTTATAATGATATGAATGAGAGGATTACTTACCCAAAATCCTGTACGTAAACGAGTTCTTACTTAAGTTGGAAGTAAACTCCTCCAATCGATTTCAATGTATGTCCTCGAAATAACCTAGTTGGTTATCCAAAAAGGAAAATCTACTTAGTTCCGATTATCTCAACTTAAGTATTATATGGTTAATCCACAATGTCCTTTATAAATTTATAATTCCAATTTTGTTCTCATAATATTATACATTACGTTTTAAGGGTACAATTCGATTCCTTAGCTCGAGTATAAACCTACCTAACTATGTTCTCCGCGAATTCACGTCAAGGTATATTTATTACAAGTCATACAATTTCAATATTAAATGTTAGCGTTTCACGTCAAATTCTTGATATCCGGATGTTGAGTGGTAATGGATTCCCGAACGTGCATTCAAGCGACATGCAAAACGACCCTGGGCATCTGGGCGTTGGGCGTCGCGCACTGGGCGCCTAGGCGTCACTCACTGGATGCCTGGGCATCGCGCTGGGCGCCTGGCTTTGCTCACTGGACTCTTGGGGGTCGCGCTGGGCGCCTGGCGTTGTTGGGCAAGCTTAGCGCTAGCATTGCTGGGTCGCCATGGAGCAGATTCTTGGCGCACGAACAGCGTATGGCGCACGAACAACTGGGTTCTGCTCCGACGCTATGTCGGCGAAGAAACCAGTTTCTGCTCAAGCTTCCGGTGTCTGGTTGATGTCATGGGACAACCGGCGACGCGAGCAACAATGACAGACAGTCAAAACGATGACCACGGATCTGATAGACGCGGTTGCTCTGGCCGAACGTCCGCGAGTCTGAGCAGCACACAGTGACCGTTTTGGGCTGGCGCTGCAATGGATCTGGAATGGTTGGGTCGACGCTGGCAAGTTCGAGAGCGAGAGGGAATCGGAGAAGAGACAGCATGCGATCTCYGTGTGCGCCTGGCGGTGGCGTTCGGGCAGCGACATGCTGCGATGATCGATCGCAAACTGTGGCACAGTGGCCACTTCAAGCGCCGGCTGTGGAGGAAAGGAAAGAGAAGGAGAAGCTGCGAAAACCACAATGAGCAGCGTCGGGTCTGCAGAGGGAGAATGGCGGCAACGGCGGCAGCTTAGGAAGAAGATGAAGATTTCCTTTAGGGTTTTTCTTTTTCTTTTCTTTTCTTTTCTTTCTTTTTATTTTCTTATATATATTTTCTTTTCTCTTTTTTTATAATTTTATTTTGGGCCGCAACTCAACCCGTCGGGCCTTCCTATCCAACTCTAAAGCAAAATTCGTAAATTTAATATAACGGGCTTCTTTTCGATAAAAAGCCCAACTTTCGACTAACAAGCAACTAGGTCCACGAGTCGAGTCTTTAACTAACAAAAATTCTTATTCGAAACGGACAATATTTTCACGCCTATTGAACGTACGATTTAAAAATATTAATCACATATAAAATGTCCAACCATAGTTGGCACACAATTTCACGAGATCAACCAAAAATTCATAAAGGTAAAATTCGGGGTGTTACATGTTGAGTTTGAAATAGATAGTTATTTATTTTGGAACGGAATGACGTGGCATTCTCAGCCTCGGACTGCTCCTAATCTGGGAGTGTTACATTTTTATTATACTAAAAATCTGCCGATATACAAGATCAGCCTTACAAAAAGGATCAACAACCAATCACGTAACAACTATGTGGCCAATGACATTATCACTCCTTAAAATAGTGTAAGTAGAAATTGGAAAAACTTTGGCCAGCCCTAACTAACATTAATAAGAAAATAACAAAAAGCAAGAAATAAAAGTTCAACTGATAGCAACCAACATGCATCCTTTCCTATGATCCCATCTAAACATTTTATTTCAATAAACAAACTTCCCAAAACAACCTAGATTCAATACAACTCCCTTAGTCAGACATTTCATTACATCCTTTTCCTTCGTTGAGAGCTCAGCATCTTCGCCTTCAAATTCCCCACTTTTGATGTCTCTACATTGACCTATTCATTTCCCTAATCATCAACTCCTGGATCCTTTCCCTCAGGTTCTATAATTTCTTCCAGCACGGGCTCATCAACGAGCACATCTGCATCCTGCTATTTGTCCTCATGCTGCAGCAATGCCTTTGGAAACTTTGGAAAGTGAGGTACCCCTCGGGGAAAATGCCCTGCAAATTCAACTTTACAGCTTTGTTGAATTATCCTTTATAGAGCAAATAAGTTTGTTGCTTCTCTAATTGTTGCTACTAGAACCTCTTGAGCTATTGATACAGCATATTCATTTCCCCTCTTTCTTTAACAAAAACTTGCTTTAAATCCTCAATGAGAGCAAAAGTCTTGTTACTAGGATTTTCAATAAGGTCCTTTGCTGGTGTGTTTGTTATCTTTATAGAATCGAGAGGTAACATCAAATATTGGCTCACAAATGAGATGATCAATTGTGGTGGTGCAAATTGGTCCAATGTTGTGCAAGTGGGGTTCATCATCTAGGTTCGAAACTCCAGCTTCTTAGCATAGGGTTGTGATGAGGCAGGGGAAGAACAACTTCCTTGAACTTTGCTTACACAAAGGCAAAGTTGATCACCAATCACCTTGCCCACATTGATTGGAATTTCAGTGAGTAGACAATAGAGTAGAGCTATGGGATCTTGTGATACTGTTGTATCATGAGTTGTTGGCATGAAGCGAGATTTCACAAAATACTACCAAATTATTGCTTCTTGAGTGAGTTGAGTGCATTCGTCAGTCCGGTGCTTTTGTAATACCTGAGATTTATTTTCATTTCTACGAACTTTATATAATTATATTAATTTATATTCTAATCCACTAATTAGATTATAATAATGATTATTAGTGATTTGATTATTTTTGCAGCGGAAGCACTTGGAGGCTGTAACATTCGATGTGCCAATTAGAAATAAATTATTATTTCTCTGACTAGTTATTTATTTGTTATSTATTAATGTGTGAGTATATTCACTTAAATGTGAAATTTCATTAGTTTAATAATTTAATTAGAATTTTTAGCTAATTAATTTAGGCTTAACCCATTAGAGTCCTTGCTCTTCTTATTTAAACTCAAAAATCAAATTTAGAGTTCCATTTTGGGCCAAAAGAAAACTAATAGATCTTAAGTTAGTTAGACTTAGTTGGTTAAGAAATAAGAATGGCCCACAAAGGAATTTCAGTTAGGGTTAAGTTAGTTTTGAAAAAAAACTTATTTCATTAGAAGATGACTGTTCATCTTCTGCCCAAAAAGGAAAAAAAAAAAAACTACCCTAACCCCGCCACTATCTCCCTCTACCTTCCGTCTCTTTCCTTTCTCTCTGTCTCTCTATCTCTCTCTCTCTCTCCCTCTCTCGCTCTCCTCACTCATCACTTCCCAACCAGACCTACTCGTCGATCTTGCTGACTACCATCTCCTTTCCTCTTCATTTATCATTGGTCAATTCTGCTTCCTTGCTCATTTCACYGTCTGCACCAAATTTACTCATCGAATCAGCAGCAACTCGGATACAATRTGGTTCTCCCAGTCAAATCCCCACATTCTGCTCGTTGTTGCTCACCACTGTGCTACTTGAGACCGTCACCATCTGCACCAATGCATGCATTGTGGCTCGACTGGACTGCRAGCAGTGCACTCTTTCCTTGTTGATCTCTACTGCTCGGACCTGAAATGACCATCTCACCAGTTTCAATTCTGCAACTACCGTCCAAATCCAAAGGAAGCCATCTAGAACCAAGCGACCGGGGATCATGCGTTGTCTGCTTGAACCAGTTGCATGCGCAATGCAAGTTCTCGACCAAGGCTACTGTTCACCTCCCATCCACAGGCCCCAAGCGCATCCTTAACCTTAGACTCGATACTACATCTAGGGTTCAAGATTCAACATAAATCCTTAGTTTCTTCATTTAAATTAACCGAATGGCCTAGGTTTTGTATTATGTATTGATAATCAYGGAAAAAATATGGAGTATGTCTAATGTAGAATTTAAGTTATTATGATAAAGTAAAAGAAGCATATATTTCTAGAAGTATGATGAAATACAATTTAATGTGAAATTTAGGGTTTGTACGATAAAGTAATATGTATTGTGATTGTGATTATTATGGTTGTTTTAAGAACAATTAGGAGTCATGAAATCAATTTATACTTTTAGTAGTTCGATTATTCTCAAAAACAAATATTTTGAAATTATTAGTTAATGTCACCCATAGGATAAATGATGAATGTAGTAATGGTGAATACCTATATTAAATGAATGTATTTGGTTAAAAAAATTTAGATGAATTTCTTTGCGTAACAATATTAGGATACTTTTGGCACATTGACGTTATGGGCAGCCAAGGCACTGCGTTAGCGATTTAAAATAAACAAATCCAGTAAGCATGTGTAGTGTTGTGATGATTTGATTTCTCTTATGTGAATTGAATGTGAATTCATAATTGATAGTGAACCATGTAAGTAAAATTCCACATCTTCATTTATTGTGGTGCATGGGCATTGTTGTATTAATTAAATTTTCTTATGTAATAWGATCGATGATATTATTTCAATTGTGAATTTACTATTGGTTGACATGTTGGAAATTTTAAAGTTAAGAGTTTATGTGGTCCATGATGATGAGCATGTAGTTTGCAATATTTTGCACCATTTTTTGGCATGGGAATAATCATATATTCATGAAAGCAAATGTTTTAAAGTATGAAGTTTGGAAAAATGTTATGTTAAATGTTGAATATTTTCCGAATGTAACGAATTTGAAAAAGGGGTATAAAGCCTAAACCATTAAAGGTGCGAGTGGGAAATGGGGCATGAGGGCCCAATGCACCCGACCTAATCTTCTTGTAGTGTAGGAATGTATGTAATATTCACCTCTTTTGAGGTGAAACTGAAAGGAAAAGATTAAGCAATGTTAAATGCTTGACAGTTCTACTGGTATAATGTGATTGCATTTCAAATAATAATTGCCCACTGTAGAGCTTAATGCTCGACGTTACACCAAATGAGCTCATGGTTTGGAAAGAAAAATTTTGGGAAAATTTTGACAAAGTGAATTTTTGAACTTCATGACATATAGTGCATGATACATGCATTCATGCATGGAATTTACTTACTGAACTTAGTAGCTCACTCCATATTCCCTTATTTTACGTTTYAGGTGATGACTAGGCAGATGGTGTGAGGAGATCGTTTGGGAGCAGGCATTGATACCCAAGAGTCATTCTTATTTATTATAATTTCTATTGAGTAATGGACTAGTTGAATATTTAAATTTTTATTCGCTTCATGATTTATTCTTTCAAAGGCTTCCACTGGATTTTAAATATATGAGTATTTTGTTGGTAAATATTAATGTTTGGGAATGTAGTTATTTCATTTATATATGGAATGTTAGTGATGTTGGTGTGAGAATTTTTGATTTTCTACTATAGGGGAAACTCTGTTGAAATTTTGTAAACCTTTTGCATTATAATTTCCAATTTTTTAATTTTCCCCAATTTCCACAATATATGTGAGGATAAAGTTGGTGACATTCMCAGTTAGGATAGTTTTTATTCTGAGGGTGTTATAGCCTTTGAGAAAAAAATCATCCAGTCTATGTGCTCAACAACGAGGGCTTTAAGGATGGTATCCTAGGTTTGTTCTTTCATATGTATGACAAATTGAGCATATCCACACTCCAAGTCATCCAACCCATAAATCAAGTTGATGGCTTTTCTTTCTAAATGAACCAATACCCCCGAACTTTTACCCTCTAAGCTTTGGGTTAATAGAGTTTCCAAAGAATTCCCTCACAATAGTGTGTACAAGGCCTTCTGGTTGTTGGCAGAATGTGTGCAAACCACGGCTTCAATTTGTTCTTGAACAAAAGCCGGCCATCCTATGGTGGCGTCAGTTATTACAGCAAAACCTTTGTTAAGCCATAATTCCTTTGAAGCTAAGACATTAGAAAGTGTTTGTTTAGTCTTATCATTGATAAAGCACTCGTAGCTTTTCATCATTCTCTTCTTCTTGATTGTTGGCAGTTGTCTCACCATTGTTGCAAATGAAATGAGGAAGATTTTTGCTTTAGGAAAGGCAAAGGATAAAGAGGATTATGATGGTGAAAATAGTGAGCAGAATAAGAAAATACGGCAATGGTGCAGGGACTTATAGAGGGACGTTGTTGTTGGGTTCAGAGGTTATGGTTCAGTTTTTAGTGGTGTGAATCCAAAGGAGATGAAGGAGTAGAGTAGTTGATTATCTAGGATGTTGTGGGGTTAATGGCATTTGAGTGAAAAGGTGGCCTATGAAAAGATGTAATTGCCTCGGGATAAGGGAAAGGCACGAGCCTTTTTGAAATTCAAATTATGGCATCTAAAACTACATTTCCCAATTTATCTGAATGAGCCGAACAATACTCAACCTTTGAATGTCAGAACAAGCAGTAGGCTACGCTGTTGCAGTATCTAAACCACTAGTTTACTGCAAAACTATGTGGATATGGTGATTTTATGACATTACATGCCTAGCATAGCCACTCGTATGGCTAATCTTGCATGCCTCACAACTTACAAAAATTTGACAAATCAACCTCTGCATCATCAATCAACGGGTTAATCAACACATAGAAAAATCAATGGTTGTTATAGAATGCCATATGGGTCATCAAAATGAAACCCAAAAAAAATCCCAGAAAGCAGAATTTTAAAACTACGAGTTTGCTAGAAAATTAAGAAAGTAAAAAAAGAGCCTATTTTAATGTCAATAGCTCAAACCTCACAATTCAATCCTAGCCCACAAGAGCAATGTTCATGCTCCCCAATACAACTTGAGCCTTTGTTCATTGACTAGAAATTCATGACCTTCTTTTCATTAAGTACATCTACTACACAATATGGCTAAACCTTAGTAACTTTAAAGAGGCCGGGCCACTTAGACCTAAGCTTGCCAGGAAATAGCTTTAATCGAGCGTTAAATAGTAACACTAATTTTCCCTCCTTGAGCTCCCTAGGTTTGATACTCTTATCATGCCACCTCTTTGTCTTTTCTTTATACATTTGTGCATTGCCATAAGAGTTAAATCTCAATTCTTCCAACTCATGTAGCTATAATACTCTCTTTTCCCCTGCAACATTAATGTCACCATTCAATTCCTTCGTTTCCCAATAGGCATTTTGTTCTAACTCTAGGGCAAGATGGCAAGATTTCSAAAGATTAACCTATACGGAGACATTCCAAAGGGTCTTGTAGGTTGTTCTATAAGCCCATAGAGCGTCATCCAATTTGCTTGCCCAATTGTTTCTAGAGGGATTCACAACCTTATCCAAAATCCTTTTGATTTCCCGATTGGAGACTCCTACTTGCCTACATGTTTGGGGATGATATGCTATGGAGATCTTATGTCTCGCTCTATATTTAGCCAAAAGATTTTCAAAGGCTTTGTTGCAAAAGTGAGTCCACACACCACTGACTATCGCTCTTGGGGTGCCAAATCGAGTGAAAATATTTTTCTTCAGGAACTTCACTAGCACTTTAGAGTTATTTATGGGTAATGCTACAAGCTCAACCCACTTCGACACATAATCAACTACCACCAAGATATAAGTATTCCCACATGAGGATACAAATGGACCCATGAAGTTAATCCCTCATAAGTCAATCAACTCAACCTCAATAATGTTATTTAAGGCAATTCATGTCTTTGCAACATATTACCAACATGCTATTGACACAACATTTCACAAAATCATGAGCATCTTTAAATAGAGAAGACCAGGTGTAACTTAACTGAAGACCCTACCAAAGTGACCAAAATAGAATGTTGAGTATTAATGCTGTAACAAACTGGTCATTTCCTTTTTCAGCTGGACATCTTCTGAAGCTTTATTCAACATATTTTTTGTACAATAATGGTTCATCCCAGTAGTAAAATTTGACATCATGGAGAAACTTCTTTTGTTGTTGTCTAATCAACTCTGGAAGGGTCACTTCACTMATCAAATAATTGGTGTAATCTACATACCAAGGTGCTTGAGTGAGTTGCAAGAGTTGTTCATCCGGAAATGAATATTTGATAGGTAAGGACTCTGCGTTTGCTTTATTTTCCAACCCTAACAAGTGGTCCACCACTTGATTTTTAGTTCCCTTCCTATCCTTGATTTCAAGATTAAATTCTTGCAAGAATAAAATCTAAAAATTGAGCCTGGGTTTAGCATCCTTTTTAGAGATAAAATACTTAATGGATGAAAGATCTGTAAAGACTGTAACCTTGGCTCCAATCAAGTATGCCCTGTATTTGTCAAAAGCAAATAGAATTGCAAATAATTCATTTTTCGTGGTTTTGTAGTTCAGTTGGGCATCATTTAAGGTCATACTTGCATGGTAATTCTAGTGAAATACCTTCCCTTTATTTAACCTAAGACAGCCCCTACAACATAGTCACTTGCATCACACATCAACTCAAAGGAAGTGACCAATCAGGAGTAACTATCATGTGTGTAGTTATGAGTGCTTACTTCAATGCTATGAATGCTTTGATGTAGCTCTCAGCAACTTAAATTTCTTCTCTTGCTGCAGTAATTCGAACAGAGGTTTGGAAATCTTAGAGAAATCTTTAATGAACCTTCTATAGAAACCAGCATGCCCTAAAAAGCTATGGATTCCTTTGACATTTGCAGGTGGTGGAAGCTTTTCAATCACCTCGATTTTGGCTTTTTCCACCTTAAGTCCCAAAAATGAAACCTTGTGGCCCAAAACCATACCCTCCTCTACCATAAAATGGCATTTCTCCCAGTTGAGAACTAGCTTGGTCTCATCATAGTGCTCCAGCACCTCCTTTAAATCCTATAAGTAGCTCTAAATTGAATCTCCAAATACTAAAAAATCATCCATAAAAACGTCAAGTGTTTTCTTTAAAGCTGAAATGTTGAGGGGCATTGCATAACCCGAACGGCATTCTTCTGAATGCAAAGGTGCCAAAAGGATAGGAGAATATTCTTCTCTTTTGATCAATCGGTGCTATAGCAATCTAATTATAGCATGAATGTCTGTCTAGGAAATAGTAGTATTACTTTCCAGCTAATCTATCCAGCATTTGATCAATGAAGGGCAATGGAAAATATTCCTTTCGAGTAGCTTTGCTTAATCTTATGTAATCTATGAATACTTTCCACTCGTTCACTACTTTGTAAGAATCACCTCATGTTTACTATTTGTTATCACCGACATTCCACTGGTCTTTGGCATGCACTAAATGGGACTGACCCAAAAAAATGTCCAAGATTAGTTAAATGATCGCTGCAGACAGCCACTTTATCACTTTCTTCTTTATGACTTCCTTCATATTTGAGTTCAGCCTTCTCTGATGCTCCACTGGATTGCTAAACAAATCTCGTAACAAAATTTTGTGCATATAGATAGAAGGGCTAATTCTCTTTATGTTAGCCATAGTCCACCCCAATACTCTCTTATGCTCTCTCAGAATTTTCAACAAAGCCTCTTCATTCACAATGCCCAATTTAGAAGAAATAAGCACAGGTAAAGTCTCATATTTCCTAGATATGCATACTTTAAAAGTGATGGAAGAGGTTTTAACTCAAGTATATATACAAAATTGTCCATTTTGGGCCTAGGCTCGAGTGAATTTACTTTTTAATTCTATCCAAAATGTCTTATACTAATAAAGATCTTGTTCGTACTTATAAACCCATTATTATCCCCATTTTTAGCTAATGTGAAACATTTTTGAAACACCTAATAATCCACCTACCGAACAAAGTATCATCAAGCCTCCCCTGCCCTTGAACGATCACACAAACACCCTCTCCCTCGTTGTCAAGGCCTTGAAATTCTTTAATTGTGCTAAGTCTGGGCCATAGATTAATATCACTTGTTAGGATGGATGACACTTTTCTCTATACTACTATGATA
This sequence comes from Rhazya stricta, assembly GCA_001752375.1. Classification (NCBI taxonomy): domain Eukaryota; kingdom Viridiplantae; phylum Streptophyta; class Magnoliopsida; order Gentianales; family Apocynaceae; genus Rhazya; species Rhazya stricta. The sequence continues at coordinate 990,822 of MEJB01000044.1, forward strand.
TTGTGAACAATGGATCTAGGCCCTCATGTTGTGTCCTTATTACCAATAACGAAATCTTGTTCATATCTCTAAATCCATGGTCATCCCCAATTCTAACTAATATGAATCTCTATTCACACACATAACAATTTTCTTTCTCTAAGCCTTCTTGATTTGAAATGGTTGAGGTAGGAAAGCCTATACGTGCTCAATTAGTTTATTTTTGTCCCTTTGGATTGAGCATGCCAACATACTCAAAATCATTGAGATCAACTTTTCATATCCTCTGAACTGAGAACTTTTTATAATTACATAAACATAATTTACTTTTAATCTACTTCACAACATGATGAAGAATTAACTAGTATAATTTTTAGAAACTAAATTTTATAGCAAAAGGCATTCCTAAACATGATACTGCTACACCACCCTAACTACTAGACACAAGTAAATTTGTGATTGAAATTAGGCATGGAAAAATTCAATCGCTAATCGCCATAGATTAGTGACGAATTATCGATGAAAGCAATAATCTTTTACGTTATTGCTGACCTGTGATAGAAAAGATAAATTCTATTTTAGGCAATTCATAATCAATCTAGGAGTGAAGATATCAGTTTATGTGTGGCTTTTTACATGTTAGAAGTTTCTACCATTTATTTATTGCGATAAACAACTATAAATGTGAAAATACTTTTGCAACTTTTGCAAATGGAGAGTACTTCTACATACTGCTACAAATAGGTAAAGGTCTCATTTGTCATAATGATTATCGTCAAACTTTACTGGTATCCCTATTGGCAATTTTCATTTAGAAAATCCTTTTTTACCCTTTAATAAACAATCTATGTATTGGAGTTGCAAATATTACTTCCATTGTTCAATCAATATAAGGAATGATTTGATTTCTAGAACTAATATGGATAAAAAGTGGTTACTACCATAGACAATTCACAATTTGTATCTTTTTGCTACGATTCCAAGGAGAGAATATCAATATTACTCAATTTATACACACAACTGAAAAGTTGATGCAGATCCATTTCTTGCAAAATACAGAAGAGTGCTAAATCCAATAAATACATTTGCATCTTTCTAAACTGATAATGTCCAAATTTGCTCACATATTGGTACATATTAATCATATTTTCCATATAAAATTATTAGAATCATAATACTGAAATTTTCTCTAGTCTTGACATATATGTATTGATTACATTACCATCCCAAAAAAACCTTTGATTAAGTAGTTTGTATGTAAAATGCAATTTTTTTGCAAAATATTACAGGATTTTATAAGATGTTTGTATCATTTAATTAATTAGTAATGTTAAAAAGAACATTGTACATTTATGTACGTATTTAATTATGTTTTCTATGTAGCATATTATTTCGATAATAATCTAGCAACTGGTAGCATTGTAAAACTTTGTTATGAGTTTTCTGGATGTTATCTTTAATTTCGATTCCCAAACTCCTATCACATTGCAAACCTGTGCAGATACTACAATTAATTTTTCGGCTTCTAATATTAATAATAATTGTGATCTCTTTGTTATTTCTCCCTTAATTCTTAGTGCACTATGATTAAGATCACAATTGGTAACAATCATAGCAATAGCTTCATAGAAGATGTTCTTGAGTAATAAATAGAATTAAGATTGATGAATTCCTTAAGTACTACAGGTTCTGAAACATACGACACTACTATAGCATTCTTGCTACAGTATTATCACTACAACAAAGTGACTAAACTACATGCAGACCTAGATATAACGTGACTTCACTCTTCAAGTATGTTGGCTGTTGTTTCTATTCCATTAGGATTTTTACCCTTGAAGCAAAGTGACTTAATATTTTTCAGTTCTCAAGTAGCTCAGACAATCATCATAAATGATCAGTAGATAGTGATTGTACAACAATAAACATTCTTGAATAAAGCATGAAAAAYAGTACACTTTGCGTATAATATTTCTCAAACCATTAAATATATAGGTTCATCAAGAACCTCATTATAAAAGCTTAGCCCATACTCTTAAATACACAAAATATATAACATTCAATGTTCAACATTCTTTAGATGACAAATGTGAAGGGTTGAAGAAACAAACCATAAAATGGATACTTAGCCCTTTGGTGAAGAACTCTTGGTTCTTCTTCYTCCTCTTAACTGATGGCCCCTGTTTTTTTGTTTAATTTCTTCACTCTTTTCTTCTCTTAACTTCACTCTATTTTTTGCTCTATTCTATGTTGTCCAAAAAAGACCTCTCCAATTGACATCTGATGCCTTTTCTTTTGTGCAAAGCTTCCCTTGAAAGTTTTGGCCAAAAGTTGCCAAAAGCAAAACATGTGTCCTCCTTCCATTGGTCAAATGACCCACTTGTCCACTTTACACTTTTTGGCTCCAATATACTTTATTCTTTATGCATTATATTACATTAGTGGATTCCACATGGGAGCATCTCGTTCACTCTTGTTTTATTTATTCCCACCAGYTTTGCTCCTCAATACAACTGCTAACATTGCAATGCTACAGCATTACCATTGACTTTCTTTCATGATTACGACTTTTCATCATAATCCTTGAGTAACATGATAATATTATTACACTTTCATATTCCTGAAAAATAAAGCATTTGTAATCAATAAAAGGTTGTGCAATCTACAATTCAACATTTTTTGCATCCATGACATCAATGGATATAAGCAATGTCTATGATAAATGGCATGAATAAATGCTTGAACAATTAGAAAATGGTGAGAATAAGTAAATAATCATATATAAGAACAATGAGTTTTCACCACATCAACCAGTAATTAAGAACAAGGAGATTTTTAGCAAGTTCACTATATCTGTTGTCTTCTGTTGTCTTCCCTAAATTGGTGGCAACTACATATTTATCTCAATTCTGACGGAGAAACTGTAAAAATTCTATTTAAGCCTATCATTGCACAGTTTGTGGGGGAGGAGTAGTGTAGCTTCATACCAGGTCGCCAAACTGTAGAAAACATCATTTTAGCTTAAGAAGCATTTTTTTTAATAAAAACTAAAAGAAGGGCCAAACAGGCTACATGGCACTTGAAGGTGACCTTAAGAAACCCTATGACTATATTAGTTGCAACTTTTTGATCATATACTGATTAGTATGAGTTTTGCTGAGAATATAAGGAGTCTAAACATGTTATGTGTTACTTCTTAGCAGTTAGATGTTATTCGGAATGGCTAGATACTTGATCATATCTCTCCACATATAAGGCAAAGACAAGGAGACCCCGTATTCCCTATCTTTTTGCATTATGCATGGAAATTTAGGGATAAATGATTGGTAATCTAGCTAACACAAGTAGATGGAAAACTTTACAATCCTCTAGAAATAGGGATTCCCTCTTTGCTTATAGCCTCTGGTGATAACCTTAGGTCTCCTTTGGACGTTCATAATGTGGAGCAATACAAAGAATGTCATTCCTTTTTATTTAACTTGAAATAGAATGTTAAAGATCCCCTCTGATTGTTCTTTATTTTGTGAAGTCTTAACTAATTAAATTCAAAATTCTCAATACTTACAAGAAATATATTTTCAAATATTTCTGAGCATCTTGATTTAGGGTATTTCATCCTCCAATCCTTATAAGAAGTTCTTGTCTCAAAAACATGACATACCTTAGTCCTTCAAATAAGTGTGTACATAGACTCCTCAGTTTCTCTCTGTTCATCCCCCAAAATAAGAACACAACCACTTTACTCAAGCCCTCCCATGTTGCACTTAAACTAGAATCACACAAAGCACATTGTAAACCAGTTAATCCACCATTGCTCTACGCTTCGTTACATGATCAATTGTTATGATTATGAGTTCTGTAGATGTCTTCTTTGATTTTGACTCCTTCACCATACTACCATTAATGACGCATTTGGGCTTCTAGTACCAATAATCATTGTAATCTTTGGGTTATCTTCGACTTAATTCTAAGTGTACCAATTAAGATTTCCAATAACTGAATTYAAAGATAATTGTTATTAGTTTTTCCTCCTTCTCTTGTTACTGACTTTATGATGTTCAATTGGTTCTTCTCCTGGATGCATGACACTTATTTCCTACYCTAGGCTACTGACTTCACCGAATTCAATTGATTGTTCTCCTTGACACAATGAAACACTCTTATCCATTATTCCCTTTTCTTCATTTCCTCCACCACTATGTGATTGATATCTCTCTATACATATCAAGTGGTAGACTTTTTCCCACATCGAAATGTATTGATATAAATGATATAATCCACACTAGGCCTAGGTCTGCATTACTTTTCTTTTAGAAAATGTACACCAATTTTCTCCGCATTGATATATATGATATTGTCCATTTTTAGACTGGGCTCGCATGGTTTTACTTTTAAACTCTATCAAAAAAGTCTCATACTAATAGAGATCTTGTCCATATTTATAAATCCATTATTATTCATACTTTAGCTAATGTGGGACCATTTTTGAACACCTAACGATCCACTTGTCCAACAAAGTACCATCAAGTCTTCCTCTCCATAAATGAGCACCCACCTCTTCCTATTATGGAACTTTGTTCGCAAAAATAACAACTATCTTTTGTAACTTATCCAACTTAAACTTTACTGCTAACATAATTTGTCAATTTTGCAACTTATGCACATAGAGAGTACCTTCAAATACTGCTAAAGGCCTCATTTGTTATCAAACTTTACTGGTAACCCTATTGGCAATTTTCTCTTAGAAAAACCGTTGTTACCCTTTAGTAAACCATCTTTGTATTTGTGTTTCACTAATTATCTGTACTATTCAATGGATCCAAGGAATGACTTGATATATATGTATTGATTACATTAAACTTTAAAAGTAAATTGATATATTTGGGTTTTAATAGGATGGCTAACACAATGTTTTGCACAATGTTACGGGATTTAGTAAGACCTTTGCATTATTTAATTCAATAGTAATGTTAAAAAGAACACTGTGCATTTATATACGTATTTAATTACAATTTTTACATATTAGATTTATTTCGATACTAATCTAGTAATTGGTAGCATGGCAAACAAAATCACAATTAAGCAATTTTCTACAAAGCACAAGTATATGCGGTTCTCAAGTAATCTAAAGGAAGTAAAGTATCAATTCCACGAGGACTCTTTGTTCAAAACTAATGGTCTGAATTCTTAATAAAATCAAATAGTTGTTTGATGGTTGTCACTAAAATAAAATAAAGTAATCTAAAACTCTCTAATCATAGAGACTCAAAAATAAAGCACAAGAATTGTGCATTAGGAGCTTAAAATTGAGCCAGACCTAAGAATCTCCAATGTACTAATGCCCAAGAAGTCAATTTAGCAATGCTGCAGAATCAATCCTACAATAATGATATAGTAGAGGCTAGCAATAATAAAAATATAAATCGAGACAGATAATGACCTCACCCTTTCAATTTATTGGTTCATGTTCCTATTTCATTAAGTTGTTGTATTTGTCGGAGTTACTTAGCTTAAGAGACCTAAATAAATGCACAAGTCTCTTATAATTTTATAGGTTAAACATAGTTTGTCTCTAATTTTCATAAATGACATGTCCTAAGATATTCAACCCCATATCTACTTAAGATTTCCACCTTTTTTATGCCTTTCAACTTTCAAGAAGCTAATACAACATCATTAATGATTAAATAACAATGATTGTGCACAATAAATACACTTGAATAAAACATTAATAAAGAGCAAAACTTACTCAAATTATTCAGTGAAACATTTGGTACATTAGTTCATGAAAGCTGTAACTTCTAGGAAGATAGTTTATGCGCCTAGATGCAACATAATACAAAGATTTGAGACTTAACATCTCAAAATACATCTCAAAATGAAACTAATAAATGGAGAAACAAAGCCTAAAGAGGTTGGAGTGAATCCAATCGGTGAAGTTCTCCTTGAGTCCTTCATTTTCTTCTTCTTCTTCTTCTTCTTCTTCTTCTTTCTTCAAGCTTCTACCCTCTTTTTGCTTCCTTTCTCTCTCCTATTTCGGTCGGCTCCTCTTTGTGCATAATTCTATCAATGTGTCCAAATGCCTCTATAAGTTGTTTTTCCTCCCTTTTGTCATCTGAAGCTTCCCTTGAAAGTCTAGCAAAAAGTTGTCATAAGCATGCCACTTCTCAAATTCTTAGTGGACTAGAAATCCACTTGTGCTTTTTACCTTTTTGCTTTATGCTTTATACCTTTTTGCCTAAAAATATATCTCATTATTTTAAGGCTTCTTAGGACAGAATAATTCTCACAAAATCATCCTTTTTACTTAGAATTTCTTGTAGAYCGTGTTCTCTACTCTTGTTCAATTTTCACTATTGCAGCAACGAATTTCTACAACAGCACTCAAATCTTTATTTCTTCATCAAACAATCTTTTATTCTACTTATAGAATCATTTTTCCCAAAAAAACTGGACATTCTAGCTTAGTAATAGCACATAAATTCTATAATTTCACGCATAGGTAAAATCACTTGATTGAACTTAAATAATGTTTAAGCTAAAATAATACAAAGTAGTACCTCATCATCTTAAAAAGGGTGAAAATATGCACCTAATTACTAGTAAAATCAATGAATTTCACCCACAGCAACACACCCAAACCTAAACATTACGAGTCCTCGAGCAATAATCAAAGAAAAAAGGAAGTAGCAAAGTCCTTTACCTCAAGTAATAATGCAATGAAAGGTCCAAAAAAGATTCCTCAAAATGCACTCATCAGAAAAATTGGATAAGTGGTTTGGTCACCTTAATAAAGATTGTGGTAATGAACTATGACTGACTATATGTCATGTATATAAACTATCCCAACTCAATACAAAAGACTATGTGATTTCAAAATACGCTCAACAAACCTCCTTCCACATAAATATAGAATACTTTAAGTTAGAAATAAGAAGGAATAATAGAAATTAGGTTGCTAATAGGGGTTTAAAGCATTAACACAGCATTGCAAGTTGTCTTTACTTTTTCTCAATGCATTTTTTTTTTTTATATAAACATTCACAACTTTACTCCATAATGCAGAAAGAACTGTTTGATGTGAAAATTTTGTGATAATGGTTCCCGATTACTTGGTCCATGTCACAAAGTTAAGAGTTGCTACGCATATTCTTACCTAACATTGCTTTTTGACACAAAATTACACGTCGGTAACATCCCTACCTCTAGTTACCAGGAAATTGAAAGAATTTGAGTAGTTATTTATATTGCAAAAGTACATAAGTCAAAGGATACCCCACAAAACTGTTTTTAATTTTATTTGCAAAAAACAAGACTAAGAAGGATTTTCACAATTTAGTCTCAAAAGCATTTGTAAAATCAATTGAAATCACATTTATGTCTAGTGGGACAAGCACGTATTTCTCAACAATAAATAAGATATGGCCATAAATGGCACTTGAGATCTTAAACGTTTACTCATACTTTGTAAAATTTGGACCAAGAATAGGAGCCTGTCAACTTATAGAAATTATAAAAGCAGGGGGTAGCAAAATAGTAAAATAACTCGGTGTTGTAGTGCGACTATGATAATGCAGAACAAAAGTAGTAAAATAAAAATTAAATTAACTCAATATTTCAACAAGGCTACAAAAATGCAATTATCATCACCCTGTGGCAACACTAAGCAAAATAGTGAAATGAATAGTAAATTAATTTAATGTTGTAACGAGGCTATAGCAATGCACTTACATCAACCTGTCGCAACATTGAAAGAAATATATCCAAAACAATCAACAACACTACAAAGGATATTTTACAACAACAGTGGACCAAATTCCAATCATTTAGATCTCAATCAAGCTAAACTACCAAAAACTGGAGATAAAGCAAACTTAATAAAGTAGATTCCAGAAATAAAGGTCATAAACTTCATTTAATCAATTAAATTGAAGAAACAATCCTTTCTAGGTGAATTTTGACTGTATTTGTTATCCCAAAAAAAATTTGAAAAGAGAATTTAATTTGAAATATTTTTCTTGAAAATGGAGACGAATTTGAGACCAATTGGAGATGTGAAATCAATTTTGCCTCTTTTCTGTTTCCAGTTTATCTCTAATTATTATGGTTCGAAATTAAAAAGTTTAAAAAATTTACTTTATATATATTTTTACAGTAGCAAGTGATGGATGGTGGGTCTCATATCCATCCCAAGGAAACACTATATAAAGTCAACCACTACTTTTATTTATTAAACAAGAACGAAGGATTTATTAACTAATAAAAAAACCAATTATGAAATAAAAAATCTTACAAACTAAAAAAATAATAGTCATCAAAATGTTTTTGGAGGAATCAATTATGAAAAAAGAAAAATATGAAAGAAGCCCCGAGAGAGAGGAGCACCACCCACAGATCAGCGTCATTCTATTTACCTATTTTTCTTTCCAAAACAAATAAAAATCCAGCAAATAGAAACGAACAAAGAAAAAGAAGAGTAAATACACATTTTAAGTACCCTTTCCTGCGGGGGGGAAAAAAAAAAAAAACAAAGGCGTGTTAAGTAAAGTGAAACCTGCGGGAAGCAACTTGTTTGTAAAATCGTACCATTTTCACTTTTTTAATTAATTAGTTTGATCAATTTTATTAAGAACATCTTGATATATTTATGTACCTTACGGTCTTGTGTGCAATGTTTCTATTTAGAAACTATTAAATAATTAATTAATTAACAAAGTTCTACTTAAATAATAAGATTGATATTAGAATTAGTTTTAATCTAAGTTTATTACGGCGCTCTTCAACACATAGACTAAAGACACAAAGGCTTCGTCAATAGAGAATCTGTACAACGATCGTTGGAGGGATCAAAATTTCTGTTAATGACAATCTTTRTRATCTTCGTAACAGCAGATTTGGTTAACTCTCAAGATTTTTGATTTACATAAATATAGGAATTCTGACAATGTATGATTATGTATTTTCATATGATTAAAGATGGATAAGCATATAAATGGGTTGTGTAATGATAATAGTCGCTTATAGGCTACTCTACTTTTGTTTTGTGATTATTAGTGCATGGAACTTGCAGCATTAATGAGTTTCAGTTGGAGTTACTGTAAACTCTAAATATAAGAGAAAATAAATGTGTTTACTAGTCTAATATAATTTGGTATTATGAAGCCTATTTTGAGTTATTGAACAGGATTATGCTCCATTGTTGAAAGGGTTGAAAGATTTGGTTAATTATTGTATCTATATATTCTGATATTATATTGTCCATCACTCTTGGGGTTGGGAAATTTTTGGGGAACTTTCTTAAGTATCCGTAATGGCTTGTAGCTTACACAAGCCTCAAAAATTATGTTCTGGCCTCGTTTTGACAGGTATAATAGCCAAGTATCTATTATGTTCTGGCCCTTCCTAGCGGTTAAAGTCAGCTTACTCTGCAGTAATTTACATTCACTTGAGCCTCACTCTGGTATTTGTATAAGTGCTTTTATTTAATTACATAAATATTTTGTTAATATTTATCCTTGCATAATTATATAGGACCACTTTCCCTATATTACGCTTTTCCAATCCTAAAGTTATTATTGATCTTGAGAATTTCTTTGTTTTTATCTTTAAAATGTTTTTGTTGTAATATGCTTATTTAAGGGGGAGACATGATTTTGTGTACTGAGCTTGGAAAGCTCACTCCTTTCCCTGATGTTGATGTAGATGAACTTTTGATCTGAACTATAATAAATCATATTCATCTGCATATATATCTCCCATCCTCCAAATTGCATGTACAGTCCCACAATGTTCAACCATTTGTAATATCTCATCAGTCATGACTCTCAAAAAAATCAATATTACCAACCCATTATCGTCTTTCCATTTAGTATAGGCACATGTATCCTTTCTATCAGAGGGTTTGTTGCACATGTCATGTGTCACATTTTATGCATCCCTAGGAGGTTGACAGGCATAACTACCTTGTTCGATAGTTGTCACCATTAGCTCTACGACCTCCAAAAGAACCCCATCCGTGACAGATATCTTAAACTTAGAAGCTTCCACAGTCTTAGGATTCTCATTCATCTCAATATGCATAATATGACAACAATATACAATAAATATCAGGAAAATGCAGTGATAACAAAAATGGGTACGAAAAACCTGTTCCTATTTAAAATATCCAAGCTAGCGTTACTTTTTGTTCGATTTGGTTGTCAGCCACAGAGTCAGATCCGAGCTGTGAGCATCCGTACGGGAACTGAGCAGCGTCAAAGGGCACCAAGGAAATATCAATAATAKATCGTCGTGTGTAAACAAAGGTGTCAGTAAATCAATTTTTTAGGTGATAATGGTCTGAAGAGGTAAAACCCTAACAATAGGGTTTTAATTCCTCAAAAAAAAAAAAAAAAAAAAAAAAAAAGTCTAAAATTTTTGCTCTGATATCAAGTCAAAAATCAAAGATTTAGAGAAGAAAATTTTCTTCAGTTTGTAATTAATCTCCATCTTGAAGATTTATATAAAAGATCCAAAAATACAAAAATATGAAAGTAATATATATACTTTTAAATTGAGTTATAAACTGATGCTTGTAGTATTCGCTTTCCTTACTCAACCTTGACAGCTCCTTTATCCATCTTAAAGTTCTTCTTCCTATTTGTCCTTGATAACCTTTCTCAACTTTGACCCCAAGATCTTGAATTATGAAGAAATCTTGCATTTATGAGCACCAATAATCATTGTGCTCACTTCGAGGATTGGAACTTTTCTTTCAGAGCATTTGAACATAGCGGGAATGGAAGTACCAAACTTGTTAGGGCAAATAGATCGTTCGGGCAAGAGATTGGTATTTGATTGAATGGGTAACACTCGAGCATTTTCATGCTAATTTCTTTATGGCATGCCAATCGTGCCTCAATTTTTAGAATCTCTGGCATATTCGAGACTCTTAGGCAGTTAGACCATTGACTGTATATTATTAATTAGGTAGATAGATGTTCACTGCCCTAATTGCAAACCTAGAATATTTTAAATTATAAATTTATTTCCAAGAAATACACAACGAGAACACTTTGCTTAGTTTCCAAAAATACCACGTCAGTGTCTCCTTTATCAATGGATGAGGCCTGATCCTCTGCAATATAGGCACGAACAAGTTGCAATATTGCAATCTTGGACTCATGGAATTAACAGCTATCCAAGAGMAGAAATTAGAGCACAGTAGGAGATGAAACCCTAACTAAAACAGGAGAAATAAAACCCTATCAAAATAGTTAGATATACAGGCCACAGGTATCATTTGCTGTGTTTGGAGACTCTGCTTTAATTTTTCATGCTTTCCTGTGTTGAACTAAACTCAAAGGAAATTATATTCACCAAAATGTAGAAAATATCGTGCTCGAGATTGCATCAACAGACTAATRCACAGGAACGGAAATTGCATATATTTTTCTCTCTTCCTAACTGATATATAATAATTGATGACTTTCTCATTTCAGATAATATACATTCACTAATATTAGGACTTGATACATTACATTTATTACTTAGCAACACATATGATTCAATTGGAGCAAGTTTTTATATTCAATTTGTATTTTTCC
>MEJB01000044.1:1002435-1142328 GCA_001752375.1 Rhazya stricta
TATATAAAAGACAAATCAGATTCCCTTAATAAGATTGACCAAATTTAATTACTTCAGTTATAAATTGAATGGAGCTGAAGCTTCAAAATCACATAGCAGTTCAGATGGGAGACACTACCAAAGAGGTTGAAGAGAACCGCAAAGCAGTCGAAGAAGCTTCCGAGAAACATGAAAATTTTGCTTTGCCGTCATCCCCCAAGTCACCAGCCCCAGAAAAAGTTGAATCATCTAAAGGAGTATCTGAAAATCATGACACAGAGTATGACCCCACTTGGACAGACTCTGATAGTGATTTATGGGAAGGTGACTGTGATTATGATCCAGAAGATCCTCCAAGAGATGATGACGATGCTTCGAGTTTACCCCAGAGCCCAGAAGATGTTGCTTAGGATTTGAGTTTAGGATATTTAAGTAGCTAATATTTTCGGTTTGAAAACTGCTGCTTATGCTATCCCGTATGTAATCTATAAAACTTGGATTTTCAGTTTTTGAAAATGTTGAAGTTTGTCCTAGGGAAAACAAAAAGTTGAATCAAATTTAAGCCATTCCCAATTTGACATTATTTATCGGTTGAATCAAGGAGAATTATCCATATTCAAACTTATTCAACTTCAATAGAATCTTAAACTAAAAACAGAATTTGATATTGGAAAACAAAATAAAAAAGCGAAAGGGAAAGGAGGATCTGATGTTGGAATTTTATTAATTTATTTATTTATTTTTGGAATACGATGAAGATAGCCATAGATTAAAAATTTCCACCTTAGCACCACCACCCGCTCCTCCCTCCAGAGACTCCACCAAAACGTCAATTCTACTTCACCAAACTTCACTTTCATACGACTCTCCCTTCATTCGCTGTCTAAATTCAGTCTCTAAGTCTAATGGCCGTTATGATAACTGCATCAAAGTCCACCTCCATCTGTACATTAAGCACCTTAAAATGAAAGAAGACCTCCAGATTTGATCTTCCGATCGGGACAAATTCTTGATTCTTTTGATAGAGTTAAGTGGGATTTGGGGAAAAGTAGTGCACTACAGGGATTTGAATGCGGGACTTCAAGGCTGGAGGCCTGGCCACCCATCTCAATTTCACGAGTTTGCCTGTGTTGTGGAGGATTCTTGAATATGAATTTGTTCTTTCCATTTGAGTTATGTTGAATTTCTGTTTCTTACCATTGCCTGCAAATCACAAGTTTGCCTGGTTCTTATGGGATTTTGGTTTCTGGTCTAGATTGAGATACTATAAAGTATATTTTTAAAATTTATTTAGTTATTTATTAGACTTTGGTTCTCATACTTCACTTTTATCTCATGCGATCTTAATTGAGAGAAGTGAGAATTTTTTAATCCGCGCTAAATTAAATTTTGACCAGAAATTATGCTTCTTCTACAATTTACATAATATTAATAATGATTCTAAGAAAAGTTTTTATGGTCAAAATACACTTTGTTATACTTGGTATAAAATAAACTTTGTAAAAGTAATTTTATATAAAGAGCTTAGAGTGGATACCAATTCACTTAAATAATATTAATCGGAGTACTAAGCTTCTCCTAAGTTTGCATTTTCTCTTAAATTAGATAAATTTCTTTCTCTGTTCCATTAAACTTTCGGTTCCTTATTATTTCAATAGATCTAATTTGCAATGTCTTACTATTATATTAAACAAGATTTGATGATCAAGTCTCACTAGTACTTAAGTGATAACCTTGAACATGAGGGATTCAAAAAGATGAGTTTGCGAGTCCCAAAGATTTTGAATTRCCCAGCTAAAATGATGCATGAGCCTTGTTTTCCTCTCGTTCCTTATATTCTAGCTTGGCCTTTTATTCCCAAAAGTTTTTTCCCATCTGTTTGTATTTGAAAGGGAAAATGGTGAAATTACTACTTAATTATTTATATTCTTCTAAAAATGCTACTAAACTATTTCTTCAAATTATTTTACCATTCAATTATTTATGTTCTTTAAACGAATATCACTAACATATGCTTTAAAATTATTTTACTACTCAATTATTTTTAAGCATTTATTTATATTCCATCACTATTCAACATGGCAATTTTCGATCAAAGAAATCACATGCTCCTCACATGAATTATATTGAACATCATAATCATCATTTTCAAGTTTAAAAAACTAAAACATATAAAAGAAGGAAGAAGAGCATGTGATTTCCTTGGCTAGAAATCGCTGTGTCGAGTTATGACAAGGCTTAATAAATGTCTGGAACTAGTTGAGAGGTAAAATAATTTTAAAAAATAATTTAATGATATTGTTGAAGGAATATAAATAGTTTATAGACAAAATAATTTGAAAAAATAGTTTAATGACATATTTAAAGTCACATACATAATTAAGTGACAATTTACACCATTTTTGCTATTTAAAACTAATATAAAAGTTTTGAAGTTATGACAATGCTGGACATAATAACATATGACAACTTATCTAATTGAGACCATCCATTGCTCCTAATAATATTTTCCGTTATATAACTTGGATTATCACAGTCCATTACATCTTTACATGGCAGAAATAATTCACAGTGGGATCCGAATTTTCTTGCTACCCTTTTTCTCCAAAGTCAAACCCTCCTGCCTTAATACAAAATAACTTCTTTCTTCTTGTTGAGGAAAAAGACAAAATGATTAATAGTTGTTTGATTTTGTAGAAATGCCAAATAAGAAAGAACCTGTTTCATTTAATGAGAAAATTGGACTAAATGTCCTTAGAAACTGCGTTGTATTGAATTTGTAAACTCAAATTGATGAAAACTACAGTTGACATCTCACAGTTAGGTAATGAGGGGCTACAAGAGTGAGGCTTTGAAGATCCTGAAGGCACTTGAAGAAGCTCTGGAGAATTTTCTTCAAGGGTATTTCTTGGCAGGCAACAAGTGCTATGATGAACCTGCAGACCCGTCGGGCTATGATGCTTCAGGAGATGAATGCGATGATTCATCTGAATCTGATTGGGAATTTGATTGTTCATTCGATGATGAATTCTGGAACTGATGAATGAGCCGCTGCTATTTGAGGTTTTACTGTTGTTTGTTAGTTTCTTTTTTCTTTTTTCTTTTTTCTTTTCTCTTTTTAACCTTAGTTTGTTGAATTGTGAGAATCTTCAGACAGCAATTTAGAGGAGCCTTCCGTGTTTGTGTAGTTCTTCATCAATGAGTTCTCCTGTTTTAAGTGTTTGCTCCTGCTTCTTCTACCATTTTTATCTTTATGCTTCTGAAATTTAGTACATGATGATGTTGCTTTATTCACTTAATCCATTTGCAAGAATTGATGGAAAGAATGGCCTTCAAATTTTTGCATCTGAATGAAAATAAATAAATTAATAATTCATTTTAATGCAGAACAGTTCTCATATAAACAATTTTTAATAACTTTCAAATGATCTAGTTTGATTCCAAGTTATGAGATCTGGAAGATCCTTTTATACATTTTGTTTATGAAACAAAATTAATTTCGGACGCTGAGGGGCATATAAGATAGCATTACTTCGGCATTTGGGAAATGCCTGCTTCATGCACCTACATGTATACCTAAAGAATAATTTATCAATTTGTCCATTGAATTTAGGTTCAGTTCTGAGCATAGGTACGATCTAAAAGCAGTGCCAGTAGGATCAGCAAAATCATTTGAAAAGCAGGAGGCCAATGATTTTAAAAGCAGAATATACAGAACTCCTTAAGCCAAAGAGCATTACCTGTCTGCACCTCTCGTCAAAGATTGTGACAGTAGTCATGCTTTTGTATGTTCTTGAACAAACTCCGTGGACCTCATGAACTTTGTTATCATTGTTTTACAAGGCAACTCTTCAACTCCTCAAAATCACCATCTTCACAGATCACCAGTGCCGTCCTATTTACTTTGAAACCGTGCTTATCACAACCATTCTGCATAACTATAGTAATATGATATGAACATGACTATATTGTCCAGAACACTGACGATGACAATATAATGACTATACTGTTTTATTTTGACCAAAGATAAACTCTGGAATTTAATTAATGATAATATGAAATATGAAAATTTTACAACATAAGGTTCTTTTCACAAAAAAAAAAAAAAGAAAAAAATTGCTTATATAGGAAACATAAATCCTATTCCTATAAGGATCAACCTTAAGTCCAATTCACAAAATATAAATAAATCCGAAAATTAATAAAAGGCCTAAAAGACATTAAAACTTTAAGGCTAATTTAAAATCCTGAAAAGACCTCAGATGCCTGAAATCATGGATTAGCTATCAGTCTTTCTTGTCTTATCAATTTCTTTCGAGAAGAAATCATATTAAAAATTMTGGCCTCGAAAGCCAAGCCTCTATAATTTCGGATTTCTTCATTCTCACTAAATGTTCCTCAATCGTCGACCATTCATTTTATATCACATTAAAAACACGATCTATCTTTATTTACACTGGCAATCCTTACAACTGCAAGTTGAGAGCAAGTGTTAACCATGGGTGTATATGGGAACTCATATGGTGGACAATGTAAACCGGTTTTTTGTTTTCTTTTTTTTTGGACGAGTGGACAATGTAAACCTAGGTTTTCAAGCTCAATATTTTCATCTTGAAGTCGCTTTACAACTGGGAAAATTTTAAAATATTAAGATAAGAATAGCCTGATATCAAGTGAGGTTTAGTTGCAAATGGCAGCAGGCATATGCTAATACCATCATAGGTACACTGAAAATTTACATTATAATGGGGAATGAAATTAATAATGTGATTGGATAATTGATGGAGAAACTAATGATATATGCATGTAACAAATGTTTTATGCACATAGCCGTGCATGCCGAAAAAATTATATATATTATCGATTTCACAAAACAGGGTGTAAATCCAATTATTGTCCATTGAATCCGTAACATAGTCATTGTTGCATACGAATAGTAATAAATTTGAAAGGCAAAACGTAAGTGAATTCGAAACCCACGCCTATAGTACGTATTTTATTAAATTAATTAAGCGCAACAATTCTTCWAAACATAAAACATCAATGGAAGAATTCCTGGTCTCGTTGGGACATCCTAAGCCTATCTCCACTTTCATAAGAAGGTTCAAGGACTGAGAAATGCCTTTCTCCATTTCCATAAGTAGGGTATGACGTCTTTTCCCTGTTTTCTTTTTTCCACATCTGATGCGTTCTTTATTTTTTATTGGCTTAAACTCGTTTTGAAAACTAGGGTTATTATGCCAACTTAAAATTTTCTTTATTTGGTTTTTGAACTTATTAGATTAATTTTATTGCTACCAAAACTTATTTGACAATTGTCAAATATTTAATCTATTTCAGCAAAACAAAAAAAAATGATGACAAATATTTATAATTATTATAAAACTAAAAACAATGATGAGGGAGATTCCATTTTGCACTAATTTTAAAAGCTTTTGTACACATTAGAGAATATCTAATCAACGAAAAATGAATGGCAATATAGCATTTTTTTCCGTTTATTTAATAAATAGAATCTTAACGAATAATTTAAATCAATCCAAACCTCTTAACTATAAGAACTTACTAATCTTCTAAATTGTCTATTTCTTAAGTTTATTTGGAATATTTTGATTGGTTGGGAATACTTTTAATCCTTATCGATTTTGTTTGTCTTAACATAAGCTTTTTTTTTTTTTTTTTTTTTAGGTGTTAGTATAAAATATCGATGTTGTAAATATACTGCAAATGGTGTTTCTACCCCTTGAAACACTTAGAAGCCTTAGGCTTTACCTCTATGAATAATAGAGGGTTTTAGTTCACATAATACTAAGGACAATCTATATAGGGTTTGTTCCATACTTCTATTCTCCTCTTCCTTCTTTAACTTCCAGACTTCTTCTTCTTTCTCTTCTCAAATTACACTACCTTATTAGCACGACACTTTCTATTTCTTGGAGCCTCTAGGAGCTTTTATATTTAATTGAGCACGAGCCTCTCATATCAAGCTTTTGATTAAAGTTCTCTTATTGAGGTAAGTTTAATTCTAATCTAAAAATTTAGGTCTCTTTGTAAAAAGTTTTAAGTTTTATATGGACTGAATGAATTGCGTGAAGAGACATGTTAAGTTTTTCCACTGAAGAGTGTGCTTATTTTTACAGCCCTTCTTCTTCCTACTTCTCGCGCATGCATGTCTGTTTGTCCACTCCGTCCACTGCATATTAAAGTTCCCTTGAATTTCCGTGTTGACTATTCTCATATATGTTCTTCATGTGCACTTCTTCATGACACTATAGAGAAGTATTCATGTTATATTTTGTTGTCTTCATGCCCGAAGATGCTTCAGGTTTTTACTATTTGTTGATTTTTATATTATTTTCATTTCTTGTCATCTTCTTTGTGGCATCATATTGCACGAACCACTATCAATTTTCACCAACCTTTAAACAGCTATTAATATTGATATAGCATATCATATGCCATCTACTTTATGCATATTAATCATCAAGGCTACGTTTTTATATTTAATATTTAGTTGTGATTAGATATTTTCTTTGTTGATTATTATGATTATATATATATATATATATATATATACACATATATATACACGATGCTTGCTTTATGTTAATATCATTAATGCTCTTCTTTTACATGTGTTTTTTATATTCAATCCATGTCGTAAATAGTTTACTTTTTCTGTTATTTATTATTCTCAAATTTTTATGACATCAATATTTTTCAAGAATATGAACCGTTGCTCTTGAGATAGTAATAATGTAACTATTGAAGAACGTAATATTACATTCCCGAAAAATATTACGTTAGTGAGAAGCAACTATATAGCCCTAAGGCAGGTCAAGTTTGTTCATTGAAATTAATATTGTCTACCTGATAGAGTTCAAATTAGTACAGTACATATATATATATATTTGATGGACTTTGGAACATAATTATTGTACTAGTTATGTGTTTTATTGATGTTTTATTTATTTAGGACTCTTTGGAGGTAGTAGGAGAAATTCAGGCATTATTGGCGTGATTTGAGGCAAATATCCAGAAGTGCACAAAATCTACCACGTGGACAAGGGGATAGACGAATTTGGAGAAGTATTTTTATGATTGGAAGACTATTTCTTTTAGAAACTCCTATTGTCTAAGGAGGATTTTGTGGGATATATATATCTCCTGTAATCAATCAGTGATTTGATTTTATTATATTTTGATTATTTAAATTAGGTAGTTAAGATAATTTAGAAATTCGAATTGTTTCCTATTCTTATTGCTTCCTACTCTATCTAAAGGGAGCACAGGAAACACAGAAAGACATCCTATTCTCCATTATTTACTTTAGATATTATCGTTTTCCATATAATGTTTTGCTTCTAAGTTTTGCTATTCTGGTTAAGGATTAATGAAGCACTAGTTCAATTTATTTGTGAGATCTAAACGTGTTCATTTAMTCAGTTATTAACAAGTATTTGTTATTAATTGTAATTATTATTAATAGTTATTGACTTGATTAAATATTATGCTTAAATATTTTGTCGAGTCTAATAGCTTGTAGCGAAGTTAAACAAGATAAATCCGTAATTATTTGCTATGGTTAACAGAGTGGCAAATTGGTAATATTTATCTTGCTATTAGAGTGAAATTTACCCAAGGGGAATAACAAGCTAGTCTAATGAACCTGCTATCAGAGTCTATTGATTAGAATTGGGTCTCTCTAATTCTTAATGCTGTCAATGCATTAAATCTCATGTACTATCTCTAGAGTTGTCTATCAATTATGATATAATTAATAAGGCTTTTCCTTTTAATTGTCAACACTTTAGGAGGGATTGGTTGTTTAAAGCTTTCTTTGACAACTATAACTAATTTATTTGTGAAAATTGAGTAAATTATTGAATCAATGATCAATTGCTTGAACTAGTATGGATTTACTAATCTTAACCAGAACATTTTTTCTATTGAAAGTTTATTGTTAAAAATAGTTTTTTTAATTAACTGTTTCATTTCTTAAAATTAATTGTTGATCCACCATTCCATGACAAAATTTGAAGTGATCGTAAGAGGAAGAAATTGATTCGCCGTTCCYTGTGGGAGACGGCTTTGCTTGCCACCGTACCGTGAGCTTATATATTTTATTTTTAGTGAATTAACAACATACCAAAATTCTAATGCCATTGTCGAGGAACGGTTTTAAGCAATCATTCTTTTTCTTTCTTTAATTTTATTTGATACCTTGGCATATGCCTAGATCTTCTCACATAGATTATCTTGTTTACGACCCAGAAATTGAGAAGACAGCAAAGAAACTAAGGAAAGGAGTGTGAGAATTAGCCAACTTACCTACTACTCCARCGAAACTAGGTTTYTCTGAATTTAGAACTAAGTYTGAGGAGCCARTAAGCTAGGTAGACGAAGCAAATATAGCTCAACAAACAACAATCTTAGGAGAGTCAGCTAATCCTAATGTTACTCAACAGCCTCTATGTATTGATTTCCCAATTTAATAGCTAACTTTGAGATAAAACCTGGACTAACACAATTTCTTTCCATATTCCATGGTTTTTCATGAAAAGATCCCAACAAACATTTGAAGGAATTTCATGTTGTTTGTTTGACCATGTGCCCTTAAGGGATGACGGAGGATCAGATTAGRCTTTTATCCTTTCCCTTCGCCTTAGCTGATAAAGCTAAGGATTTGTTACACTACTTACCATCAGGTTCGATAAATACTTGGGACAGATTAAGAAAATAATTTTTGGAGAAACATTTCCCAGCTTCTAGGCAGCTAATATAAGGAAAAAAAAATTTGTGGGATCAGACAAATTAATGGGAAGACTTTGGATGAATATTGGGAGCATTTTAAACAACTTTGTTCAAGTTGTCCTCATCACTAAATTCCTGAACAACTATTGATTCAATATTTTTATAAGGGTCTAGTAAGTAAGGATAGGAATATGATTGATGCAGCTTGCAAAGGTGCTTTGGTAAACAAGACACCTGAAGATGCTAAGCCTCTTATCTCAAACATGGCTGCAAATGCTCAACAATTTGGTACAAGGCAAGATGTGCCAAGGAAGATAAATGAGGTAAATAGTGCAAATTTTGATCATAAAATTGATACACTAACATCCTTGGTTGAGAAAATGGTTTTAGGGATGGGACAAATACAACAAATAAAATCCTGCGGAATATGTTCCAATTTGAGACATAATACCGACATGTGTCCGACTATTCAAGATGTACCCACGAAACAGGTAAGTGCAGTTGGAGGTACCTATGGGCAGCAACAAAGGCGATAAGACTCATTTTCTAACACCTACAACCCAGGATGGAGAGACCATCCAAATTTCAGCTTTGCAAACAAAGCACCCAATTTTCAATAGTAGTCACAAGTGAGATCATCTCAAGTAACCAACAATTCAGGTACATCTTTAGAAGATCTTGTTAAAGACATTGCTAATACCACCAAATTTATGCAGCAAGAAAATTAAAGGAACTAGCAAGAAAATCAAAGGTTTSAAAAAGAAAATCAAAGTTTTCAACAAAAAATTGAGATGAGCATTCACCATTTGGGCATGCAGATGACATAGTTGGTGACTACTATGGATAAATTGGAGACAAGCCAAGGTAAATTACCCTCACAAATGGAAGTAAATCCATGAGAAAATGTGAGTGGCATGATTCTTAGAAGCAGCAAAGAGTTGAAGGAAGATCAAAATGAAGAAAATTAAGAAAAAATTGAGATAAACTCTGAAAAAGCCTCAACTTCAAAGGTAAGTAATGAGAAAGAAAATTCTACTTCTAAGGTATTAACTGCTCTTCCTTTTCCCGGTAGATTGACATGGACAAAGAAAGAAGAAGAAGAAGCAAAGGAGATGTTTGAGATTTTTTGAAAGGTAGAAAGTAATCTCCCGCTTCTTGATGCCATTAAACAAGTACCTAGGTATGGTAAATTTCTGAAAGAGCTCTGCAAGAAAAAGATGAAATTTAAAGTGATGAGAAAATCTTAGTGGGAAAGAATGTCTCAGCCATTATCAAAAGGAAATTGCCACAAAAATATAAAGATCTTGGCATGTTTACAATTCCATGTATCATTGGTAACAAAAAGATTGAGAAGGCCATGGTAGATCTAGGAGCATCAATAAATTTAATGCCTTTATCTGTTTATAAAGAGCTAAAATTAGGACCTCTAAAAGAAACAAGAGTTATTATTCAATTAGCAGATAGGTCCAATGCATACCTTGAAGGCGTGATTGAAGATGTTTCGGTTAAGGTTAATTAATTAATATTTCCAACTAATTTTTATATTATTGACATGGATGATTCTTGTGCAGCAATATCAGTTCTAATTTTGTTAGGAAAGTCTTTCATGAAAATTTGGAGGACAAAAATAGATGTTGATAAATGGATATTAACTTTAGAATTTGATGGTGATATAGTGACATTTAACATCTTTGAAGCTATGAAGCATCCCAATGATCAAGAAAATTTTTTTAATGTTAGCTTAATTGACTCTATAATTGAGCAACACATGGAAACTCAATTTTTGCAGGATGAATTAGAGTTGGTCTTAATCAGAAATTTAACTAATAAGGATGCACAAGAGGAAACTGATAAGGAACTTCGAGAGACTATCATGGCATTATACTCTTTAGAAGAAATGCCAAGAAGGTTTTTGTCCTCTAATATCCTTTTGCCTTGTAATACTAAAAACATTCTTCCTTCTATGATATAGGCGCCTAAACTGGAGCTAAAACATCTTCCTAATCATTTGAAATATGTTTATTTGGGAGAGAATGATACTTTACCAGTGATTATCAAAAAGGATCTTCCTGAAATTCAAGAGGAAAGCATGGTAAGAATCTTAAAAGAGCATAAAAATGCTATTGGATAGACTCGTGCAGATATAAAAGGTATAAGTCCTTCATTCTGTATGCATAGGATTTTATTAGAGTCTGAGGCTAAACCTGTTAGGGACCCATAGAGGAAATTGAATCCAATTATGAAAGAGGTAGTTACGAAAGAGATTCTAAAACGTTTAGAATTAGGAATAATTTATCCTATCTCTGACAATCAATGGGTGAGTCCTATGCATATTGTACCAAAAAAATCTGGTTTTCAATTGGTCAAAAATGAGAAAAATTAATTAATCCCTATGAGGTTGCAAACTAGATGGCAAATGTGTATTGATTTTCGAAATCTAAAAGCATCCACTAGAAAGGACCATTTTCCACTTTCTTTTATAGACCAAATGCTTGAGAGACTTGCAGGTAAGTTATTCCTTTTCTTTTTAGATGGATATTCGAGATATTTCCAAATTTTGAAGCCCAACAAAATCAGGAAAAAACTACTTTTACATATCCATTTGGTACATTTGCATGTCGTCGTATGCCTTTTAGCCTTTGTAATGCACTTGGGAGTTTCCAGAGATGTATGATAAGTATTTTTTCTGACATGATTGAAAATTGTGTAGAAATTTTTATAGATGACTTTACTGTTTATGAAGATTCTTTCAATCAATGTCTTGATAATTTGGCAATGGTGTTGAAAAGATGCATTGAAACTCATCTTATCTTTAACTATGAAAAATGTCATTTCATGGTCAAAGAAGGAATAGTCCTACGGCATGTTGTTTCCCYTAGGGGCATAGAGGTAGACAAGGCTAAAGTTGATTTAATTGCTAAATTGACATATCCAACAAATATCAAAAAAATTCATGGTTTCCTTGRTCATACAGGTTTCTATAGACGATTCATTAAGGATTTTTCAAAGATTTCCCTCCCTTTGACAAGATTGTTGCAACAAGAAGTGCCATTCAAGTTTGGAGAGGAGTGAAAGAAGGCATTTGAGTCATTGATGATCCATTTGACTATAGCACCCATAATCCAACCTCCAAACTGGGATTTACCCTTCGAGCTCATGTGTGATGAGAGTCATTATGCAGTTGGGATTGTTTTAGGATAAAAATTTGAAAAGAATAATAATGTGATTTATTATGCATCTAAGACTCTAAATTCAGCSTAAATGCAAGTATACTACAACTGAGAAAGAGCTATTAGCAATTGTTTTTGCCTTTGAAAAATCTAGATCTTATTTGCTTGGTTCTAAAGTTGTAGTATTTTCTGAGCATGCAGAATTGAAGTATTTGCTTTAAAAAAAAAGACGCAAAACCCCGATTAATAAGATGGGTTTTGCTGCTCCAAGAATTTGATTGGGAAATGAAAGATCGAAAAGGGCAGAAAATCATGTGGCAGATCATTTGAGTCGACTGGTTAGAAAGGAAGACCCTATACCCATTTCTGAAGCATTTCCAAATGAACATCTATTAAATGTACAAGGTAAAAAAGGTGAGGAACTTTGGTTTGCAAATATGGTAAATTTTCTAGTTTCTAGAATTTTTTCACATGGTTTAATTTCTGCACAAAAAATAAGATGAAGAGTGATTCTAAATATTTTATATGGGATGAACCTTATCTACGGAAAATTTGTTTAGATCAAATTATTCGTCGTTGTATTCCAAAGGAGGAAGTTATTCCATTTTAATTTATTGTCATTCTTATGCTTGTGGGGGACATTTTGGTCCTCAAAAGGACAGCTAGAAGAGTTCTAGATTGTGGATTTTATTGGAAATCATTATTTAAGGACTCGTATTTTTTCTGCAAAACCTGTGAGCAATGCCAAATAGTAGGAAATATCTCATCTAGAAATGAAATGCCTCAAATGCCTATTATTGTTTGTGAAGTTTTTGATATTTGGGGGACGGATTTTATGGGACCTTTTCCTAGTTCTTTTAGTAATGTTTACATTTTTCTTGCTTTGGATTACATTTCGAAATGGGTAGAAGCAAAAGCTACTCGAACTAATGATGATAAAGTTGTTCTAGGGTTTCTTAAGTCTAATATCTTTAGCAGATTTGCAATGCCTCGTGCAATTATTAGCGACCAAGGTACCAATTTTTGCAATTGGATAGTGGAATCATTGTTTAAAAAATGTGGAGTGCATCATCGTATAGCAATTGCTTACCATCCATAGATGAATGGGCAAGAGGAGGTTTCAAATAGGGGAGAAAACAGTAAATCCAAGACGTAAGGACTAGAGTTTGAGATTGGAGGGTGCACTATGGGCATATTGCGTAGCTTATAAAACTCCAATAGAGATGTCACCCTACAAATTAGTATTTGGAAAATTATGTCATTCGCTTGTCGAAATTGAACACCGTGCTTTTTGGACAGTGAAACATTGCARCATGGATGGCAAGGAAATGGGTGATGAACAAAAGCTCCAAGTTCAAGAATTGGAGGAAATCCGATTGGAGGCTTACGAAAATGAGAGAATGTACAAAGAAAGAACCAAGCTTTTGCATGACAAGCATTTGAGTTGTAAGCAATTTCATGTGGTCAAAAGGTTTTGTTATTYAATYCTAGACTAACGTTCATGCCTGGGAAACTCAGAACTTGTTGGTTAGGTCCTTTTGAAGTGTAAGTTTAAATTCTCAAGGTATGGTGGAAATTAAAAGTTTAGAAACCTACAAKAGTTTTAAGGTAAATGGTCAAAGGCGTAAACCATTTTTGGAGAATATGAAGTTTTAAAAAATGAGGAGATCGAATTAGCTCTTCCTATTTATGAATATTTTCAGGCTAGAATTCATCTAGCCAAAGAATTAAGAAAGGCGCTTATTGGGAGGCAACCCAATGATTTCGATGTTTTTCCTTTTATTTTCTTATTATATATTATCTATTAGGAGTAATAATTGACTTTTTTGGTTTTTGAAGACTAATTTTGCGAGAACAATTTTTGGAGCTCTCAAAATTTTCCAAAAACATGGTCAAAATACCATATACCCATATGGCTTTTCTACAAGATGTCATCATATTTCCACAAGCATAGTCAAACTACCATATGCCCATATGGATTTCCTGCTAGAAGTCATCAGATTTCCACAAGCATAGTCAGAATACCATATGCCCATATGGATTTAATCACATATTTTCTTTTATTATTTTTTATTTTTTTATTTTTATTTTTTAGTAGATTTTTCTTTTCCTTCATTTACCAAGTTTCCCAAAAAAAAAAAAAAAGCAAAAACCTATCTTTTCTTCTGTTCTTCTTCTTCTCAAAAACGGCCGTTGCTTCTTCCAACTCACTGCCATTGCCACATTTGTAATCTTCATATCCACTRCTCATCACCACCAAATCCAACCGACACCATAGGCCAACCCAAGTCCATCTTTCCTTCGTCGGCTACCGCTACGATGGGATGAAGAATAGCGCTACAAGTGATGGGGTTACTATTGCCCGGTCACGGCTAAGCAGTGCAGATCCAACCGCACACGCAGATGGCTCACCCTTTCCAACCACTGTCCTAGTAGATCCCTGRCCGGCCAGACACGGAGTGCCGGCGAACTCGTCTTCACTCATCGTTCGAATTAACCGAATGCGAAACATGCCATTGTGAYGCCATCGTCGATTGGCTCTGACCAACCAGAAGAGATCTCATCGGCCGAGCCATCACTAAGGCTGATTTCGTTTGCTGAGCCACCATCTTTGTTGCCCTTTGGTCATTGCAGAATTGAATCTCCATGCAAARCAGCAGCCTCTGCTCGCGCTGACTAGCAGCTCCATATTGTTCCTCACGCTGATCGATGCTAACCCTATCTCCACTTTATGGTTCTTCCCTTGCTCAGATCTGCATCAGCAACTCCGAGGTTGAACTGCTGGTACCACCGCCAACAGCACACYTCGCTRATCTTTATCGTCTCTCCAACTCGAGCTAAACATCTGTTCACCATCTTCCACCATTGCCCACCATCCGAGAAACAAACAACCAGCCATTCTAGCACCATACCCACTTCCCTATGCCATTATTGTTCCATATCCTTCTGCTTCAGCGACTTACCTAATGCCAGTAATAAACAAAATAGTCCAACGATTTCGAGCACGCAAAGGAAAGGCACTTACGGTCATTTAGCTCACTTGGAGGTACTCACTACCACTTACTTGGAACAACGTGAATTTCGCGTTTTGCCACCCCCCTAGGGCAGTCTCTCTCTTGTTTTCCCTTCACCTTTTTTATTCTTGTTCATCTTTGTGGCATTTTGTGTTTCTTGTTTGTTTTGTGTATATCCGTTTTGTTCATTTATGTTTCCTTTCCTCATCTCTTTAGTGCTTTATTGAGGACAATAAACCTTTAAGTGTGGGGGACAGTTCTTTATTGTTATTATCGAACTAGTAGGGTTTTATTTGCCAAAAACATTAAAAAAYAAATCACAAAAATATTTTCTTTTTCTTTTTCTTTTGGTGATTGTTACTGGTTGGAATTTTCTTTTTTCTTTTTTAGGATTTCAAAAATTTCAATACAGTATATGTCATTTTTTGAGTTTGAACTCTCTTTGATTACATGTAGAAGTACGTATTTCAAGTATACGCGAGTGTGTCCCTTAAGTACCTTGGATAAAAATAACATGCATAGATCAACCTAAAAAAAAAAAAAAAACCACTTATAAGTGACATTTGAGCCTTAATGAGCTTTTCTTTCTATATGCTCACTTTTTCTTTTATTAAGTGGTTGTTGCACATTAGATAGTTATTCTAGAACTTGCACCATTATGCATTTCGAGACCACATAGCGAGATTTGTGCACCAAAATGATTAAGGCACTTAGGAATACCCTTTTTTTGGCTTTTGACTAACCTACCTTTGAAAAAATTATCCCTAGTAAACCCTTTTATCCTTCTCTTTGATTAAACCACAAGAATAAAACCCTTGACCATATTCTTTGCTTATAGACTATCTTTGAACCCTATTATCAAGAGATTGTATTACTAGTTAACTGTGAAGCTAATATTTGGTGGAACATATGAATCGGTGTTCTAGAATTCTTTTATGGAGAAAAAATACATGTGCAGAAGAGAAAAAAAGAAGAGAGCCAAGGAGAGTATATGTGTAAAAAAAGAGAGAAATCCATAAAGCAAATGAGCAAATGAGCAAAAGAGAAGAAGATAATGATTGCAAGTAGTAGCATATTATAATTTGATGAGGTATTGTGAGCTACCTTGTGATATGCCCAAAAAAAAAAAGAAAAAAAGATTTTGAGGAAAAAAAAAAGAAGAAGAAGAAGACGAAGAAGAAGAAGAGAGAGTTGTAGGAAATTGAAAGTAAGTTTGACATGATTGAACGTCATTAGATTGGTTATGCATTCTCTTTGATGTTATTAAATCCTTTTATATCCTTCTTAAATCCTACCTATGACCCTAGCCCYATTACGATCAAATAAAGACCTTTTGATTGGTGTATACTTTTTGCTTTGTAGTGGTAGCAATTTGATATTTGTGCAAGCTTATGTTAATGCTATCTTTTGTCAACTTGACTGATATTAACCGTACTTTCAAGTGATGAGGAGTGCTTCTCCTTGTAAGATTGGTTGAAACGTGTATGTTTTAATTTTGAGGCAATTATTAAGGGGATTGACATTTACTTTGGTTGAGTGGTATGGATTGCATGTGATTTCTATTGCATTTTAGCTCACCCATGATTGTGCATTCATTAAGAAAGTTTTAAGATAATTAGACTTTGCTTAAATGTGTCTTTGTATTATGTCTTCTGTTTGCTTATTTTTTTGGGAGAATGCCTGAGGATAAGCATCATTTAAGTATGGGAGAGTTGATAGAGTCCAAATAGTTCAAATTTTTAATATATATATTATATATGAAATGGACTTTGGCAACGATAATTATTGCACTAATTATGTGTTTTATTGATATTTTATTTATTTAGGATTCTGTGGAGGTAGTAGGAGAAAGGAGGCATTATTGGAGTGATTTGAGACAAATTTCCAAAAGTGCACAAAATCTACCATGTGGGCATGCAGATGAACAAATATGGATAAGTATTTTTATGATTGGAAGACTATTTATTTTAGAAACTCCTATTGTCTAAGGAGGATTTTGTGGGATGTATATCCCTTGTAATCAATCAGTGATTTGATTTGATTTGATTAGATTTTAATTATATGAATTATGTAACTAAGATAATTTAGGGATTTTAGTTGTTTCCTATTCTTATTGTTTCCTATGCTTATTGCTTCGGGAGCACAGGTAACACAAAAAGACATCCCATTCTCCATTAATTACTTTAGACATTATTGTTTTTCATATAATATTTTATTTCTAAGTTCTTCTATTTTGGTTAAGGATTAACGAAGCACTAATTCAGTTTATTTGTGAGAACTAAATGTGTTCATATACTCAATTATTAACAGGAATAGGTACTTGTTATTCTTTGTAGTTATTATTAATAGTTGTTGACTTGATTGAATATTATGCACAAATATTTTGTTGAATCTAATAGCTTGTAGCCAAGTTAAACCAGGCACATCTGTAATTGTTTGCTGTGGTTTAACATAGTGGCAAATTGGTAATATTTATCCTGCTATCAGAGTGAGATTTACCAAGAGAGGATAMGAGGCTAGTTTAATAAACTTACTATCATAGTTTATTGATTAGAAATTGGGTCTCTCTAATTGTTAATGCTATCAATACATTAAATCCAATGTACTATCTCTAGGGTTGTCTATCGATTAGGAGATAATTAGTAAAGCTTCTCATTTTAATTGTCAACATTTGAGGAGGGATTGGTTGTTTAAAGCTTTTTTGACAGCTATAACTAATTTATTTGTGAAAATTGAGTAAATTATTGAATCCATGATCAAATGCTTGAACTAGTGTAGATTTACTGACCTTAACTAGAACCTGTTTTCTATTGAAAGTTTATTGTTAAAAATAGTTTTCTTTAATTAATTGTTTCCTTTCTTAAAATTAATTGATCCACCATTCTGTGACCAAAGTTGAAGTGATCATAAGAGGAAGAAATTGATTTGCTGCTCCATGTGGGAGATGACTTTGCTTGTCACCATACTGTGAGTTTATATATTTTATTTTTGGAAAACTAACGATACACCACTACTCTTGAAGAGTATATAACCATCTAAATATTCTTGAAAAATATTGAACTATTATTCCTAATTATTTAACATTATTTATTCTTGAGGAACATGAAATAATGATTTCAATATTCGTGATGAATATTAAACTAATTTTTTAATTAGTATCATATACTCTTGAAGAGTATATTACAATCTAAATATTTTTGAAAAATATTTAATTATTACTCTAAACTAAAATTATATACTAAGGTATATTATAATCTAAAAATTCTTGGGGAATATTGAATTATTACTCCTAAAGTTGTAGTATAAAATATTCAACATTCTTGAAGAATATTATTCCTGAAAGATATTTGAAAAATATTCTAAATTAGTTTTATTTACGCTAGAAAAGTATATATCATATATCGAAATTCTTGTTTTTGAAGTAACAACGGTTTAAATCAATTATATTCGAAAAATAGTTTTATTGTGCGCCCGAAGAAGCACTTGTATGGGGGGAGGGGGGGCGGAGAAAAACATGAAATACTTTAGTGATATAATATCTAATCCCTAGAGGAATATGCACAATATGTCCTGCTGACATTATCTTTTGGTCTCATGTAGAATTATTGATGTGAGTGAAAACTGATTGAATTAACTAGTACTTATGTGTATATTCATCCTCTTTAATGCGTTAAAGCACTACTACTTTGTACTATTTTTCCTTGAACATTATCTAATTTCAGTTAAGTAATCGTATTCTTGCTAAATTATGAAATTGTAGAATTCATGAACCTTTATTGAAGAAAATTATTTTATTTTTTAGGAAAATAATTCTACATTTGAATTAAAGGGTTACTTGATGAAAAGGTGAAAGAAGTTCCAATATTAGTTATTAGTGCAACATTTTGCTGCACAATGAAGGACTTGCAACAAGAAGAATAGGATTTATGAAGCCAAGTTAATTGAATGATAAAGTGGCCCCACATGAAAGAAATATCTATGAGGCAAAAAAGCATAAAGCAAAAATTATAGAGGACAAAATACAAGTGAGTTCCATTGATGAGTAAGAATTTAACATGTGTCTATTGCACTTTGACTTTTTACCAAAGCTTCCGCTTGATRCATACAAAGGGGATCTGATAGCATTTTGAGAACACATTCGAATAGAACTAGGAAGCAGCTGAAAGAGAAAAACATAGAGGAGAAAAAACAAGCCAAAGAGGAGGAAGCTTGGAGCAAAGAAGGAAATAGAAAAAGAACCCAAGGGAACTTCATCAAAAGGCTTCATCCGCTCTTCTTTAGGCTTTGTTTTCCTATTTCTTAGTAGTATTTTAAGATATTGAATATTATATCTATGTATTATTTAGCATCTAAGAGTATGAACTAATTTCTTAGAAATTAGGATTTTGATGAACTAATGTCCTACTTGATTATTGAGTCTTAKCGCAAGGTTTACTATTCATGAATGCTTTGTTCAAGTAAATTTATTATTATACAATCATGATTTCTCGGCACTGTGAGAGGTTCTTGATAGTCCAAAGGCATCATAGTAATTGAAATACTTGAAGAGATATAAGTTTTGGGTAGTTTAAGATACATTATTAATGAGCATAATAGAGTTTTATGTTTAGCTTGTAAAACTCATAAAAGACTTGTGCATTGTTTTGAGTTCTTTAAACTAAGTAACTCCGACAGGTAGAACAACTTAGTGAAATAGGAATAAGAACGAACAAATTGAAAAAGCAAAGTCTATGCCATGATTTACGTTTTCTGTTGTTGCTAGACCTTCGCTATAAGCGTGGACATTGGTACATTTGTAATACCTCCAGATTAAAAAATTTTATCCTAACCCAAGAATGTCACTATTTACTCACTGATATGAATTTGCAAAAAATTTTGAAATAATAAAAATCTTGAAATTTAAAATAGAAAAGAGATTTATAAAAATCTCTACAGAGTTTCCTCCGTAATTTCAACAATATCCAAAATAATAAATAATGTGTTCCAACAAATCTTTTACCAACCTAACATTTATGCAAACCAAAATGTGCGGAAACCAAAAGAATTTAAATYGTAATTAGATAAACCAAATAAAAAATATCATTAGCTAATCCACATAAGAAATATCCTAATGGTACACAAAAATCATTCTAGTCAACCATCTATCTTATTCAGTAAAATTTATTTAGAAAATGATTCAAGGTATCATGGCCTGCCCATAAGTGACCTTCCATGCACCATCTGGCTACACATTACCTGAAATGCAGAGTGAAGGAAATGGAATGCACTATAAAGCTCAATAAGCAAATCTCACACATGAATGCATRAATATGCCCTCGATGTCATGAATTATAAAATCTCACTTTCTCAATGAAAACTTGCTAAACATTTCCATTTTATAACCTTTTTATAAAATCTTTCCTTTCAAAATGTAAGACTTGTAAAAC
This sequence comes from Rhazya stricta, assembly GCA_001752375.1. Lineage (NCBI taxonomy): Eukaryota > Viridiplantae > Streptophyta > Magnoliopsida > Gentianales > Apocynaceae > Rhazya > Rhazya stricta. Next base: position 1,022,779 of record MEJB01000044.1, read on the forward strand.
CTTTCATTTCATTACAATCGTGAGCTCACTGAGTATAATGGCAAGCCATTAAGCTTTGCAGTGGGCCATGATTCTTTGGAACCCAATTATATTTCTACCAATAGAACCACAAAGCGGTTAACATTCCTTTAGTTTTCTTTTCATCTTTTCACCTCCAAAGAGGTGAACATTACATATCTCCCTACCTTCCAAGAAGGTAGGGTCGGGTGCGCCAGTCCCCCACTTCCCATCTCTCACTCACATCTTTCATGGCTAGGTTTACACTCTTTTCCAAAAATCTTAACATTTTCCTGAACATAATACATTGATAAAATTCATTMCCTTTCAAAATTCATTTCCTAAACCATTCACTTTCTAAATGTATGAATGGCTCATTCAAGGAATGATGTAAAAAACTATACTACATGCCCATGATATGAATTACATAAAACTGTATCAAAATACCATTCAACATAATAACTGTATAAAATATAAATCATGTGAAAACATTCCACAYAATCTCAACACGTTTCATAACAATTCCACACAATCTCAACACGTTTCATAACACAGTCCCATACAGCCACTACATAACACGCAACGAAAGAGRTAGGCAGGTATGGAGATTTACTTACATAGAATTTATAGACAACACATTCAATTTTCCTAAAAAGAATTTAAAAGCATCAACACATATGCGTTAATGAAATGTGAGAATTTACTTACTTGGAGTCCTTTACGTTAAAGGTTCTTATATAAATTACGAAAATGGAATCCCTCAACCTTTCTCAATGTCAACGTGCTCTAAAACGACCTAATTGTGATTACAAAAGGAAAGTCTATTTAGTACGATTGTCCAAGCTTAGATATTCAATGTTTATTCCATGAATGTCATTTGTAAATTTTAATTCATACTTAATTCCCATGTCACCAAATCATCACATTCTTAAAGATACAACTTAAACTCCGTAGCTCGGGAATTAAATCTAATCTATGTTCTCACAAAATTTTGTTTTAGGACATAATTACATACGTTATAAATTCCCAACATCGAATAGAAATATTTTCACCTTCTAAGTCAACAAACTCCAAGGATCGTGAAAGTGGCATTGTGCCTCGGGCGTGCGCTTAGGYAGCGTGGGCACAACAGCCCTGGTCGCCTGGGTGTCTGGGCGTCGAAGCGCCTAGCGCCTGGTTGTTGGGCGCCTGGTTGCTGGGCATCTATTAAGCCAGCAACAGCGTCCAACAGACCTATTTYCGGCAAGGCTTCCGATAAGTGGTTGAGCAAAATTGCAAATCAAGGGAGATCCAATTGGTGAGTAGCTTCCCAAAGAGATCAGCTACCAACCATAGCAAACTCCACTCCAGAARAAATCTTGAASCACTCAGTCAAGTCGCTGAGCAATGCCGGCAGCGATCGGSGAGCAAGACAATGATAAGCAGACGCCGGGGGAGAAGATCGGTTCTATAGGTCTAGGCTCAAACAGATGAGTGCTCCCTGTTCTGGTCGAAGTCTCGAGTTGGAAGCACCCCGTCGAGCAGCGATCTCCAATACTAGTGCTCGTCCAGTCGCACAGTGATTGCACAACAACAAGCAGTCAGGATCGGTAGCAAACTAGTAACTGAGGAGCTCTTGACAGCAGCAACAAGAATAGCGTATTTTCGAATATGGGCGACACACCCTTGCACAAGTTGCGAAAATCGACAACCAGCAAGAAGAGATCCATCGGCTATGCRTTTAGATGTCTGAACGGAATCATGAGGAAAGATCCAGATCTGCGCGGGAGCTCTAGATTTTTGACAGCGAAGCTGCATCAGGCAAGAGGAAGAGGAAAGAAGAAGAAATGCTGCAGCTGCCAAAGAGAAAATAGGGAGAGGACGACAATGATCGATAAGGCTTCTATCAAGGGAGGAAAAGGTGGCGTGAGCAGCAAAAGGAATTTTCGAGAATGGAGGCGGCGACCGGTAGGGTTTGGGAAGGAAGAAGAACGTTTAGGGTTTTCTCCCCTTTTTCTCCTTTCCCTTTTTTTTTTTAAAACTTGGGCTCTAACCCAAATCTTTTAGGCCTTCTCATTCCATAACCAATCCAATCCATAAAATTAAATTCTACAGCATTTTCTTTCGTTAAAAATCTATTTTTCGATTGAGAAATGAATAGGCCCAACAAGTCGAGCCTCTAGCCAACCAAGGACCCTTTTTTGATTAACATGAAAATCTCATACTTATTAAACGTACAATTAAAATATTAACCACATAGCAAATTTCTAACCCTAATTGGCACACAAATTCACAAGATCAAACAAAATTCATAAAAGTAAAATCTTGGGTATTACAACGTTAAGGATTCTTAGCTCTAACTCATTTTAAGACTCTTATCATCTCGTATGAGGCTTGTTGTGATTTTTTTGCCAAATCTTAGTCATTAGATAATTTTAAATTAATTTATTTTATTTTAGTGACAATCATCAAAACAATATTTGATTTTATTTGGGAATTTAAATCACTACTTTTAGACCATTAATACTCGTGGGATCAGATGCTCTATTCACTTTATATTATTTGTAGACTGTGTATATTTGCATAATCGAAGCTTAATTGCATATGCGATTTTTTTCTATCAATTGTCACAAAATTTAAGTTCGTTGCACTACATATCCCATCAAGAACTAATTATCAGACCTTTAATATCGAAATCCACATTAAATGGTATGCAAAGACAACAAAAGAAGAAAACAATGAATTCCAGCAGGATAGTGCAAAATCGCTAATTTCCTTCGTCATCATCTCAAAAATAACTTGCAGGTAGAGTACGTACATTGTAAAATCCTAGAATCGACTATCACATTGTAGACTTCCGTATGGTATATTTTGATGCTTAACCTCGTACCATTATAGAAGCTTTAGTCAGAGATAGAAAACAAGTAGATAAAAGGAATCTGGATGATAGGGTAAGTTAAAAATCAATATTGAATCAAAATTACCATTTTACCCCTAGTGACCTATCAAAATTATCAAATTGCCCTTCTCCTATTCAACCACCTCATACACATAATGTGTAAGAAAAATACTTGTTGACCAACATATGGAATCTAGATATATCCTACATTTATAGACATAATTCATGATACAAAAGGAAGACAAATAGAATTTCTCTTCCTTATCATATTTTAAACTCTTTATTCTTAGTCAAACTTTACGTTATAAGAAGTCAACTTGACTTTTTCCCTTAGCAAACGAAAACACATGCTTCACAAGAGACACAACTTTAACTTGATTTCTAGGAAGTTCCATTTAAAATTACACTTTTCAAGGTTTTCTCCTTTACATGGCAATTCTTGTCTTTATACACTTAAAAGACACACTAGACAAATTTGGTTTTACTTCTTCCCTTACCTTTTTCTTATCTTTCTCTCCTTCTTCTTTGCCTCTTCTTTTCATCAAAACATTTCTTTATTGTCCTATGAGTACCTATTATTTAGAATAGCTTGGATTATCTACAACTAACAAGAATCTTTTGCCAACAAAGAATTGAAATCCAAATTTACTTCTTCTCTTTAGCCTGAACACTTCTCTTTGTTTTCCTTGATTCATCTATCAAAATGGACATGGGAATGCACCATTTCATTACTTCTCTTCTTGCCAATTACTGAAATATCCCCTATACCACTTGTCCTTCTCTTAATCTCCAATTATGCCCTTGTCCACCATCTCACATGTAACCTTGCACAATCCATCATTCATGCCTATAAAAAATTAACTAAGACTTAGCATTTTCTCTTACTCTATACACAATTAAATTTTCTCCTCGCTCATGTCTTCAATACACAATTTCTCATGAACCTTTTATTGAGTTTCTTGGAGCTTTCCATCAGTAAACTACTCAAGCAAAACAACTACAACCTTTGGTCCTTATCTACTCTTAAGGTAACTTTATTTTCAAGTTCTATCCGTTGAAAGCTGAGGTTACTCTTCTCTTCTAACTTGACTCTRTTCTGGTAAAARATGAGGTTGCTTTTCTCTTTTATCTTGACTCTTGATTATTCCAGAAACGAATGTGCACAAGGGGAGCTGCTTTCTCACCACTTCTCAACTTGGTCCAATTAAGTTCATAACTCCTTTTGTTAGCTACCTTAGATTAAGAAACCAAACATGTATATAAGGACAAAAAGCTAGTTAGARAGCCTATGCTATTTTGCTTTTAATGATTTTATGTAGAGCTACTTTTAGTCTGGTTAGAAGTATATCTAATTTGGAATGATATGATATTACATAGAAAGGAAATAAGTAATGAATAGATGATAATTAACAAACGTACAAAAGCTACCCAGAAATTGTCTTGTATAAGTGTGTACTGATTTGATAAAATTAGAACCTATTCAAGAAATGAAAATGAGAAACATGATTATGGATGGAAATATAATCATCTTAAGAGCTTAATGAGGCTGACTTTACCTGAATCAGTATTATATTAAGCGAGATGTGGTTTGTTTGTTCAACTCTGTCCAGATTGAATGGAAATCCAAAACCCTATTGTCCAACCCATTTTGTGACTTCAATATGATGTCAACTTTGAAAAACTTTCTTTGGATAGAATCCTATGGGTTTCAGGATTAAAAAGCACTAAATCTTGTCACCTGAATACTCCTAGAATTAGAGTTATGAGTAATCATTACACAGTTTCAACTTGAACAAAACCAAATTGGGATCTACTTAACCCCCAAGATTCTAGAACCACATGGAATCTAATTGGTCCTCACAAATACATTAATGCATGTGAATGAACTCCTTAGGATCTTAGGAATGCATAGGAACGGATTTRACAAGAAATCTCTAACTGGAACTAGAGTTATAGGTTTAACATTGATCACTACTTCAATTGAATACAATATCATACACTCGAATTGTGGCTTATCTACAAAACAAAACTAAGAATATTTTATATGCATGAAACTTTAGATGTCTTAGGATCATTTGAAGTTTGATTTCACTTAAAATGGATTCCTATAACTTGAGATATTACTAAAACAATAGATATTGCCCATTTTAGTGACTTCTACCTTCACTTGGTTGTTCTAATAAAATCTAGGAATTATTCAAGCCTTTTTAGACAAAATAATCTATCCTACTATATTTCTTAAAGACTTAGTATCATTTTCCAACCGATCTTATAAGGAAATTACTCCTAGAACTCGTTTTATGTGTAAATTAGTAGTTAAAGTCAGTTAGTAACTTTATGAACAAAAGCACATCTTTTTGAAAATCTTTTCCACTTGRCAGAGCGTTCGTGAACCAGCTCCTAGCCATACTTAGAAATTCTAGAACTTAGGAATTCAAAGAAATTGTTTTCATTGGATTCAGATATTTGAAAGTCAAGATATGACTATTTTTCTAAACTCAGGTTGTGTCAGATTATGTTGGGACAGCTTTGAAAACCTACCCTAGCACTTTAACTTTAAATTTATAGCCACTCCAAGGGCTGAACTAGAATTTGCTTCGTGACTTGTTTTAGGTTCAGAAATTCAAAGAAACTAGCAAGTTAGTCACCTACTCGCTCTCGTAGTCTAGTGAGTTCCTCCATCTTTTAAGCATAAAAAGTGAGTTCTTTTGTTTATCGTACTCTAAATAAATGTTTTCAATTATTCCTTTGTATTCRAACTCTTAAATTAGTTTTGTTCACTGTACTCTAGAAATGCATTATAAAATTTTCTGGAATGTTTTCCTCTTCCTTAAAGTGTTCAAAAACATATCTTTTCTGGTTGTAAACTATCAAAAGGGGTTTTGTGACTTTTGCAAACTCTTATGGTTATTCACTGAAATGCAATGAGCGTCATGAATTATTTTACTGAAATCAAAAATATTTTATTAGCATGAAATCCTGATTTTATCCTTGGCATTATATTAATTAAGGAATGTTGAGATTTCACTTGTCCATGCAATTGTGCTTGTTACCGATACAGTCTTGGATTGTGTTTTGTGAGTATTGAGTGCTCAGTCGGTGACCCCAAGTACTAGTATGTGGCAAAGTGTTGTACTTGGTAGGTCCCCAATGCGAGGACCTCTTGAGCCGCTCGGATGAGAATGTTGCCAGAGTTGTCAAATGGCCAAAATCGATGGATCATATCTATGGCAGGCCAAGGCATATCAAGTGGACGATTATGCCAAATGATACCCACTATTCTTATTCAATGCTTGTACCCTTGATTAAGAGATTTAACCAGGGGCAACCAACTCCTAAACCCGCTCTAGCCGGCTCTATCGTGTTATCATGTTCAAGAAGTGCAGTTGAAAAATGCTAGTGTACCTGGAAAGACAAGGTTGGTAAAAATGAACCCCATGGAATGAAAGCTCTACAGTTACTAGTACAGTATTGATAACGTACATGAAACAGTTTTACGTGACATTGGGTTTTCAATTATTCACTTGCATTTATTAATATTTCTATCACAAGATTTCACTGTTTCAATACTTTAAGCTTTTATATAAGAGATTTCGTTATGAACTATTTTGTTAACTTACTTTTCGGTGCTAATGTACACTCCCAGACCTGCACGAGACTCACTAAGCCTAACTTATCAATTTCCATCACATGTTTTAGTGATAGGTGTAGACACTTAGARAGGTCATGAGATTCTAGGATTAGAAGAATTATGCAGTATTGTGATTATTGGAGATTTGTAATAGTTGTAACGTATGTAATGTCATTTGGGAGTTCTAATATTGCAAGGATAATTATTCTATTTATGATTTTAGTTACTTAGAATGCTCAACTTTATTGAATGCAAAGAGGTAGGCGACACCTATATAGCCCTAATGGAACCTAGGGGAGGGCGGGTCATTACAAACATGTCGTACGATAAATAAATAGTAGATCTCTACCAAAAGATCAATCAAGAAAAAAAGAGGAATGGTGAGATAAAAATATTTCTTGATTTAGATGGTCTATTTGATACAATTCACTTAAATGTCTCCAATTCTTTTGTCGATCCAACAACAAATATTGGCCATTTAATTGGGGGTGGTGTGATGGAAAACGAGATTAATTTCTCCTTTTATGTAATTTTCATTTAAATTCTTCAAGGACTTTCTTTAAGCATTCATGGACTTCATTAATATTTTTTTATATAAGTTTTCCATCATTTTTTGTGACAATATCTTTATCGATTTGTAAGTGTGTCTCGCGGATAGTGCAAYAATATACGCCATACTCAAATATAAGAAGTGTTTCTCTCACCTGAAGATGACAAAGACAAATATAAATACTATAAATGGTAATGAAAATGGATTTATTGTTCCAAAAGAACTACCATATTTCTATCTAGTAAGGGATAAAATTTATAATGTAATATTCTCATTAAGTTCCCAAGAAATTTATTAAGTTTTAAAGGTATCCATCGAAATGGATATCATACCGAGATAATGAAAAAAATGGTTCAAATATTTATATAGCACCAATATAGTCGCATCAAGAATATATATTGGAGAAAGTCGTGTCTCTTTCCTCGGGATTCTATTGTCATAAGATTACTGCACTTGAAGTGCATCATTTCGTAAACCAATGGTTACTTGTGATCCAAACATTCTTATCATTTGGATAATAAATCGAGTCATATTGCATCTATAATAATGTGAAAATTAATTTAGAATTCACACAGTCACCAAGTGAGAAATCAGAAAGTTTGAATTCAAATGGATTCTYTATGTGTTGTTCTCAAGGAACTTGATTATTAGACAATCACCARCAAAAGTGGGAGTTGAAAGTCCTACATTTGTGTAATAGATTCATTGTGATATATGCAGACTCATTTATCTATCATGTGATCAATTTAAATATTTTATGATTTTRATTGATGCATCAATATGATGGTCACATGTCAGTTTATTATCAACTACAACCTGAAGTTTGCAATATCATCATTTGCAACTAGATGTTTGCATGATTATTGACAAAAAGAATCGCACTAAGAAATTAAGCTACAATGCACAAGCATATGCAGTCCACAAGTAATAAATGATGAGTAAGATATCATTCCCATGAGGAATTGGTTGTTTAGAATCGATGTTACAAAACTCCTATTTAAAGTAAAAGAATGGTTTGATGGTTTTTTCACTAAATAAAATAAGTCTTGTTAAAGTGCTCTAATGATTTAAGTTCTAATTATAAAAGAAAAAACACAAAAGAAAATRATGATAATTGGTTAAAGATAAGTTAAGTTTTAAGAATCCCCTAAGTATTAATGGTTAAGGAACAGGACGGTGGTACCACAGCATTCTTGCTATAGCATTTAGGTAACCTCAACCTCCCGGTCTATTGGTTGCTATTCTAGTATTGCTAGGAGCATTACCCTCTTGAGCTAACTACCCAATATAAGAACACAGAACAACAATCTAAGCATTTCAACTACAACATCAAAGTAATGGCAACGTGTACTGCCCAGCATGCAAACCAAGACCTTAATAACCTCAACCTCCCCGTCTATTTGTTGTTATCTGATAAAACTAATACATTACCCTCTTGGGCTAATGTCTGAACTACAAAACTTACATAGTCTGGGTCTTAATGGTTCCTGAGTAAAATCTATATCTCTATAGGCTTTTAAAAGAGAGATCCCAACTCATACTCATCCAATCAATCCACTACTATAAGGTTTTCCAACGACAAAGTAGTTAAGACATATCACCTATTAATGGTCAGTTAACAGCAATCATACAACATCATTCATCATTGCATAAAACATAAAGGCGGTACAAAATTGCAAAAATATCCCTCAATGCTTTGATAGCAAAGGTTCATCCATCAACGTTAATTAAATATGCTTAGCACATATTCTTAAAGATAGTACATACAAAACATTTCATGTTCATCATTTCAAGAGATATAGATGAAGCTACAAAGAAACAAAGCTTAAAGGAAAAGCTTGGTCCTATTGTGAAGATACAAAAATCTGCATGATCGGTGTTGCAGCATTGGACTTACTGTACAATTTTGAAAATAGGGCATCATCAAACATAAAACACAGTAACAATACATGGACAAGTTTAACTTAATATAATCCTAGTACAATGGTTGGATAAGGCCAAAAAGGGTAGAAAATTTTAAGTCAAATGAATGCTCTTAGCATAAAGTGGTTTATGGAAACAAAGTTGTAACACAAAACCTCACTTTACCCTTTTTGGATAAGGCCAAAAAGGGTAGAAAATTTTAAGTCAAATGAATGCTCTTAGCATAAAGTGGTCTATGGAAACAAAGTTGTAACACAAAACCTCACTTTACTTAACCCAAACTTAAAGCAGTAACGTGAAGTACAGGGAGAATAAAGGAGGCAAATAAATAGAAAAAGATCCTAATATAGCAATGATCCAACAGTATACAACAAACAAAATGATCCCAACTACAAGATGCTAGCACGGAAACATAAGCATAAAGCCGTTGAAGGACTGCTATCTCAAAAGAGAGAAACCCTGAAAAATTAGAATGAACCATCCATTTAAATAGAACAATGAAAACATGGATAGCACAATAATCTGGATTAAGGGTAAACAGCCCAATATTCATTCAAGAAAAAGTAAAACTTACTAGGCAAGGAAAGCTTAAAGAAACATACAAGAAAATAATGCTAATAACTATTACAAATATGCTGGCATAACAAGATGGGAGAGGTAATTCATGAAGAGTTGCTTAACACGGTCGAAGCACGCCCTTCCCAAAAGATAAATTATCTTTCCAAAACATAACCACCTCAAATAGCAAACTAAATCCCCTAACTATAGGCATGTAGCCTAACAACTCCATCCACATACATCCAGTTACAAAAATATTAAAAAAAACATCAAAAAAGACTCCTCTAAGCAGAGTCCTCAGCACTATCATGTTTCTCCTCTTCACCCTCTTGTTTAGCATCAGTGGCAGCCTCCTTTTCCTCATTAGTAATAGGGCATCACGGTTGACAGGCTCAACATCAGGCTCCTCAACAGGCTCCTTAACATCCCCTAGCACTTGATCTTCAGGTAAGAGCTAATCAGTAGGGGTTTCAACCTCAACAGGGGACAACAACATCGTTGTAAATTTGGGAAAATGAGGAAGGGCCTCGTGACAATTGCGCTGCAGTGAGGTTTTAAGAGCCTTGTCATAACGCTTTTGATACATCAGATAACTTGCTGCTGTTGCTATAGGAAATGTTATTGGAATCCCTCATTGCTGGCCATTGAATGCTGAAGAAGGGTTTTGAGTTTTGTAGCTGGGCCTCCTGCTGCACAATCTTGTTTGATAAAAGTTCAAATTGGGTAAAGTCTTCACGTAATTTTTCTTCAAGATTCACTCGAGATGTTTAACAACTGATGTAGGGGTAGATACTTTAGAMATARGTTCTTTAAGCGACCTATTTATAGGTGCAAGGGTAATAGTGCCTGCCTTAGGAATTCTATCATCATCATCCATGTCCTATACTCGTGCTTGGGAACAAAGTGTTGTAATGAGACATGGAAGGAACAACTTCCCTTGCACCTTTTTGACATAATTTCGCATTTGATAAGAAACAACACCCCCCATATTTATAGGAACAATGGTGATCAGGCAGTAGAACAATGCCATTCTGTCCTAAGAGACTATCGTATTATGCGTTGTTGGCATCAGCCTAGTCTCGATGAAGTGGTGTCAAATCTTAGTCGGTGGTGTTAATTGTACACACTTCACCGAACGGTAACCTTGTGAAGATACCGTTTACTCAATGCCCTTCATTGTAAGGGTCAGCAAAATGTTTTACCATATGTTTTCTTCCATTTGACCCAAAAAATGGGAGAATTTGCATCCCACGTCTTGCAATCCATACAAGACATTAACGTCCTCATTCTCCAACTAAACCCAAACTCTTTGACCTTAACACAGTTTACTTTTGTGTTGGTAAAATTCATACAAAATTCTTGCAGGAAAGCAGGGATAGGCCCTACGGGTTGAGCACAAAACCCTCTACAACTGCTTGCTACAATATGGGTTTAAACAAAGGTAGATTGACCTATAATGGCATCAGAGGTTATTCCAAACCTCTTTTCCAGCCAGAAGTCCTTTGCAGCAAAGACTTCATTGAACCTCTGTTCAATATCATCGACAAAACGTTCATAGGTAACTTCAGAGGTGTCAAGCTTGCAGTTCTTTTTTGTGGTGATCTTGGTCCGGACTATGGTGGTAGAAGAGAGAAACCTGAAATATTTTTGTGTTAAAAGTACAAAAATATATATATATATATATATATATATATGAAAGCTTGGTAAAGGAAGAGTGTTGTGTATTTTTTCTGATAGTGAAGGGTTTATAAAAGGAAGGGAAGAAGACAATTGACGGTTTTTGGATTGGATGCCAGAATTTTATGAAGGGATTGAAGAGTGGTGAGAAAAGGTTGAAGCTGCATTAGAAAAGATAGCAGTCATGAAAGGATGCAACTGACTTTGGAACCATAAAAAGTGTCAGCAATTTCAAATTTATCATGATTGCCTTTGAAAAGGTAGTTGCTTTTTCATATTCTGGGTCAATCTAAAATGAATCATTTGGAATTTCATAAGTTTCACACTCTTGCTGTTATAGGTGTCTACACACTCACTGACCAAAAGTAAATGCTATACCGCTGTCCTAAAAGATTGCAAAACAGTATTTTATGCATCATTACATCCCACAATAGTTGAACAGATTCCTTACAGAATCCTTACCAACCACATAAATGGGTCACAATAAACATAAAATATAATGACAACTAAAGATAACAAAACAATAAGGATACACATAACACATTTTAAACATCAAATTAAAACATTTATGCGGTCCTCCAACAAAGGTTAAGTTTAAAGTCATAGCATCGAGTCTCAGTTGGTCATTCTAAGAGAATAGACATTCCCTGGTTCCCTGTTTCGTTAACCCAGTAATGTTTGAGTCTTTGGCCATTGAAGTGAACTCATTGCCAGATTTTTAACTCGATAAATCCAAAACACCATGGGGCTACAACTTGGTAATTTGAGATGGCCCTGACCATTTTGATCTCAGCTTCCCCGGAAACAACTTCAACCTAGAATTAAATAGCAAACCAAGTTGTCCTACTTTAAATTCCATTGTTTGAATTCTTTTATCATGCCATTGCTTTGTTTTTGCATTTTACATGTTGGCATTTTCATAGGAATTGAACCTAAGTTCCTCTAGCTCATGCAGTTATAGCTTTCATTTTTCCCTGTATCATCTAGATATCAGCTTTCAATTCTCTAGTTGCGCAGAATGCTCGATGCTCCAATTCTAAAGGCAAATGATAGGCTTTGCCAAATGCTAGCTTGTAGGGGGGTTTTGAAGGCCGTGTGATATGCCCACTAGGCATCATCAAGTTTGCTTGACCAATCTTTGCGGTTTGGGTTCACTACTTTCTCCAAAATGCACTTGATCTCTCTATTAGAGATCTCTACGTGTCTCCAGGATTGTGAATGATAAGTAGTAGCAACCTTATGCCTTATTATATACATAGCCAACAAACTATCAAACCTCCTATTGCAGAAGTGACTTCCCCCCATCACTGGTTATAGCTCTAGGGGTGACGAAATAGGTAAAGATATTTTTTCTACAAAAGCTTGGTAACACCTTAGCATCATTAGTAGGGAATGCTGATGCTTCAACTCAATGAGACATAGCCTACAACACTAGACGTATGAATTTTCAAAAGATGGAATGAAATGCCACATAAAATCAATTCCCCAAAGATCAAACAATTCAATTTCAGGAATGTCATTTAAAGGCATTTCATACTTTTGAGAAATATTTCCTATCCTTTGGCAATTATCATAGTATTTCACATATTAAGGGGCATCTTTAAACATAGAAGGCCAAAAGTGACCTCATTATAGAACCTTTGCTGCTATTCTGGACCATTCAAGATGTTCTCCATATGGGACTGAGTGGCAATGTTGTAGGATGTTGGGCACTTCCTCTTCAGCAATACATCTTCTTAAAATTTGATTAGAACATTGCTTGTAGCTGAACGGTTCATTCCAGCAGTAAATCTCACATCATGGAAAAATCTTTTTAGATTTTTGCTTGTTTATGTCTGGTGGAGTCACATTGCTTGCCAGATAATTCGCAAAATCAGCATACCATGGTGTTTGAGCTATCAGCAATAGTTGCTCATCAGGAAATACCACATAAATCAGCATTGTGGACTGCTGATGTTCTTCAAATTCCAACCGAGAAAGGTGATCAGCAACGTGATCTATCTCAAGATCAAATGATCTTTTGGCTCGATTGGTAGTTGATATATTGTATTTTTACTTTTATTTGGTGAATATTTGAGTCCAAGGTCATTTCAATGAATAAAAGAATTAATATTTAATAATTTAGAATTCAACTGGCATCGTAACTCATGGCGGAACATGTTTTACCAAACCTCACCTTATGGACTGGCTGGTGCCATGGGACCATGCACCATACAATAAAAAGAACATGGCAACTTATTAAAATAGACAAGTAATTCTTGTAAAAGTAACATCCATCTAATAAGTCTAGGCTTGGCATCTTTCTTCGTAAAAAGATACTTGATTTTCGAATGATCTGTGAAGATAATGACCTTGGCTCCAATCAAATAGGCTCTGAACTTTCAAATGCATACACTACTGCCAATAATTCTCTCTTTGTGGTGGTGTAGTTGACTTGAGCTTCATTAAGGATCTTGCTAGCATAAAATATGGAATGAAATACTTCGCCTTCCCTTCATCCCAACACCGCTCCCATAGCAAAGTCACTTGCATCGCACATTATGACCTAACACAATGTCATACTCCACCATAAAATGGCACTTCTCCTAGTTAAGAAGCAAATTGGTCTCTTCACACTTCATCAAGAATTTCTCTAGATTTGCTAAGCAACCATCAAATGAATCCCCAAAGGTTGAGAAGTCATCCATAAACACCTCAAGGGTCCTTTCAACAACATCTGAGAAAATGGACATCATGCAATGTTGAAACATTCTTGGTGCATTGCAGAGACAAAATGACATTCTCTTGAAGGCAAATATTCCAAAGGGGCAGGTGAATGTTGTTTTCTCTTGGTCAGCAGGTGCAATCGCAATCTAATTGTTATCTTGAATATCTATCYAGGAAACAATAGTATTCCTTTTCTGGTAATCTATCCAGCATTTGATCGATGCAGGGCAATAGGAAGTGATCTTTCCTTGTGGCATTGTTCAACTTCTTGTAATCCATACARATTCTCTAACTTGTTATGACTCTATTGGGCATCACTTCCTCCTCATTTGTTATCACAGTCATGCCTCATTTCTTCGGTGCTTATTGCATCGAGCTTACCCATGAATGATCCAATATAAGATAAATCATACTGGCATCAAGCTACTTGATAATCTCCTTCTTTACAACCTCCTTCATGTTTAGGTTCAACCATCTCTGATACTTATTGAATTGCTGGAACTTTCCTTCACCAGGATTTTATGCATACATAGTGAAGGGTTGATCCATTTGATGTCAGCCATTTTGCAGCCCATTGCTTTTTTGCTCTTTTGCGAAATATTGATCAATTACTCTTCATGATTCCCTCCCAAAAGTAGCAAAGATTATCACGAGCGATCTCTCCTTCCCCAAAATATGCACACTTTATATGTTAGGGTAAGGTTTTAGTTCAAGCACGGAGAGTTCCTCAATAAAAGTTCAGTGAAAGTCTTACTGGATGTTGATACTTCTTTTGATGGCCTCAAATGCTCGAATCTTTTTCTTGAAAAATCATATGGTTGTTTGATTTCCACAGCCTCCACAATATCCTCTTCTTTATCAATTGATTCCAAAAATTCCTCCAGCTACACATTTAATGTAGCATCTGAGACTGCCATATTGCTGTTAAATTTCTTGAGTTCAAAATCGACCAATGATCCTAGGACATTAATCGAAGAGCATTCCTCTAATTCCATAGGGAATTTTATAGTCTTAAGCACGTTGAATGTCACTTCTTGGTCATGTATTCGTATTGTGAGCTACCATTTCTAAACATCAATCAACGCCCTAGTAGTGGTAAGGAAAGGCCTTCCAAGTATGATGGGCACATCTTTATCTGCTTCATAATCCARAACAATAAAGTCAATGGGAAAGATAAACTTATCAACCCTTACCAAAACATCTTTGATTTTGCCTTCAAGTAGGTAAATGAAAGATCAACAAGCGGAAGGGTCACCATAGTCAGTCTAGTATTGCCTATTCCTAGCCTCTTAACACTGACATCGGCATCAAGTTAATGTTGGCACCTAGGTCACATAAAGCTCTCCCATTGTGTATTCCCAATAGAATAGGGGATAATGAAGCTACCAAGATTTTTCAGCTTTCTAGGTAGCTTTTTCTGSAAGATAGAACTGCATACCTTTATCAAGGTTACCGTTTCATACTCATCAAGCCTCCTCTTCTTTGTCAATATGTCCTTCATGAACTTTACATAGGTAGGAATTTGTACAAAGGCTTCAATAAGTGGAATRCTGATATGAAGTTGCTTATCCTCTTTCTTTTTCTAGAATCTCTGAGCGAATGGAATCTTCGGCTAGACTTGCTAAGTTTTTGCTTTGTGTGCTAGATCCCTTCGGTAAAGCTGGAGTATTATATTTCATYACCACATCATCCTTTTCTAYAGCGTCACTCCCATTATGCACTGGAACGATGTCTATAGCAATCTTRGCCCCTCTTTCAGCTTCTTCCTTGTTCTCATCTAAATTTCGTCCCTTTTTCTTGGGCTCACCAAACTCCTTACCATTTTTTAATGTGATGGCTTTGCAGTGCTCCTTTATATCTCTCTTAGGCACCTCAGTTTTCATTAGGTAGAAATTCTTGTGGCATACTATCGAGAGCATTGGCAAGTTGCCCAACTTGATTTACCAAGTTTCTCAGTGCTACAGACTAACTTTAATTCTTCATTCCAAGTCTTTTGTGTAGTAATAAAGTCCTTCGGCAGACCATCAAGAGATTGTTCTTGCTCATTGGTTGCTCCTCTTTGTTGTTGGAAACCTGATAGTCCAAATGGTCTAGGTTGCTGCATTTTTTCTTGGGATGCTCCTTCTCTGCACTATGAGAAGTTGGGGTATTGTTTCGATCTGGGGTTATAAGTGTTGAAGTAAGGGTTGTTGTTTTTGTCGAACCCCCACAAACATATTCTGGATTAGGGGGGCAACTCTCAAGCCAGTGCCTCTCACCATAATAGACACAAGAAATTGTTGAAGCCAATGACATAGATGGTTGTTGTCCTATAGTTAAACCATATTGCACTTGCATGGACTTGAGTATTTGGGAAATACATGCTTCCTCAACAGAAAGAGCCAACTCAGGATCTAAATCATGAATTCTGGCTACCTTTCTGAGAGCTGCTGGTGTTGCTGTAGCATTTCTAGCAACAGGCATTAAAAACTATTTTATAGCTATTTGTTCAAGAATCGCAACAGCATTATTATATGATTTATCCAGTATTGCTCTGTTTACATAAAGAAACATCTACCACATTCCTGTATTGTAGGGTTAACCAATTGTAAAAGGTTTTCATGTACACCCTGTGAGGGATCCCGTGATGTGGACACTTCCTCAACAACTCCTTAAACTGTTCCCACACTTCATAGAAATTCTCATCTCTATGTTACTGAAATGTTGTGATATCATTCCTCAACTTAGCATTTTAAGCTGGGAAAAGTACTTGAACAAATATTTCCTCAGCAAGTCATTCCATAAAGTGACTGAATTAGAAGGGAACCTATTGTGCTAATACCTAGCTTGATCTTTAAAGAATATAGAAATAATTTGATTCTCAAAACTTCGCGACTGACACCTTAGAGTTGGAATGAGTCATTGACATCCAAGAAACATTGTAAATGTTGGTGAGGAGTTGCCATTCCTCAGAATTTTCCAACTGTTTGAAGTATCTGGAACATCACCAGTTTAAACTCGAAATGTTATGCTTCTATGGCAGATCTTATAATGCCCAATTGCAACTCATCCAGCATAAGAATAGCATTATCTCTAATGGCTTTGTTCCTATCATCTACCATTGCGGTAGCATCAACCCTATTAACATTATTCCCTATTGCATTTAACCTTGTAGCTACCTTTGTAGCATCACATTCAGCTGCCAGTGCAATAGCATTTCCAGCTACATTGAGTCAATAACTAACTCTAGTAGATTCCTCTGCTCTTGACTTGCCATTTCCTCTCTTGCTCTAGCACTAGAACGTTGTTTTCTCATTCTTGCTCGAAAAGTTGTCTCAATTTTTAGATAACGAGGGTACATGCTATTATAGTTGGACATTCATGAGGAACAATAAGCTATTAAGAACAAGAAATATTAAATAAGAATATGGATTGAAAATATAAATTTTAAAGCAATAGAAATCTTAACTACCAATCAAACAATGCAAAAATCCCTAGGCAACGGCACTAAAAACTTGATTGACGGAATCACACTAAGCAATAAGCTTCAATGCATAAGCATATGCAGTCTACAAGTAATAAATGATGAGTAAGATATCATTCCCATGAGGAATTAGTTGTTTAGAAATGATGTTGTAAAACTCCTAGTTAAAGCTAAATAACGGTTTGATGGTTTTGCCACTAAGTCAAATAAGTCTAATTAAAGTGATCTAATTATAAAAACAACAACACACACAAATGATGATAATTGGTTAAGAACGAGTCAAGGTTTAGGAATCCCCTAAGTATCAATGATTAAGAAATAGAACAATGGTGCCACAGCATTCCTGCTATAGCATTTAGGTAACCTTGACCTCTTGGTCTATTGGTTAGTATTCTGGTATTTCTAAGAACATTACCCTCTCGAACTAACTACCCAAATTAAGAACATAGAACAACAATGTAAGCATTCYAACTGTAGCATCATAGTAATGGCAATGTGTAACACCCAGCATGCAAACCAAGACATTAATAACCTCAACATCCGGTGTATTGGTTGTTGTTCTGATTATACTAATACAGTACCCCTGCTGTCTAATGTCCTAACTACAAAACCCTGTATAGTATAGGTCTTAATGGTTATGTAAGTGAAACCTATATCCCTATAGGCTTTTAGAAGAGAGATCCCAACTTATATTCATGCAATCAATCCACTACTCGAAGGTTTTTTGACTACAAAGCAGTGAATACAATTACTATTAACGGTCAGTCAACAACGATCATAGAACATCATTCATCATTGCATAAAACATAAAGGCTACAACTTTGCAAAAATACTCCTCAATGCATTAATAACAAATGTTCATCCACCAACCTTAACCAAATATGCTTAGTTCATGTTCTTGAAGATAATATACAAAACATTTCATGTTCATCATTTCAAGAGATATAAATGAAGATACAAAGAAATAAAGCTTAAAGGAAAAGCTTGGCCCTATTATGGCGATCCATTGGGTCTTATTTTCCTCTTTGATTATGGCCTTCCTCCTTTTTGCTTGATTTCTTTGATCTCTTCCTTGGCTGCCTCTCTCTTCTCTTGTGTGTTTTATATCCTTTCCAAAATCAAAATTATGCCATCTGATATGAGCTTCCAAGTAAAAATCCTTCAAAAGTAATCTTTTGGCATTCTTTTCTTTGCATCCACTTGCAAGAATATACATGTGTCACTCTTTCATTGGCTCTTGCAATGCCACTTGCCTGCATGCTATCTACTTTATGTTTTTTTACCTTTTTGCTTTATGCCTTTTTACTTTTCAGCTATTGTTTCCTGCCAGTTCCTTCACAACACAGGCCAACATTGATATGCTAACTTACCTTCTCACATTGGCTGGGTTTGAAGACCTTGCTACAGCATTGTCATTGACTTTACTGTTGACTTTGACATTCCTCAAAAGTCTTCAATTGCAAAATATTTTCTTTGTGGAATAAATTTCCTACAAAATGAAGTATTTTAATCCATAGAAGCTTAAGAATTCCACAAGTTAACAAATTGATAATAATCAAGTAACTTAATTTAAACTAAGAATTATGTAGCATAAAATAGCATGAATAAGTATTTACTCAGTAAGAATGGGGGAATAATAGGTCAAATAACTCTTATAAAAGTATGAGGTTTCACTTGCATAAATTACTTACTCAAATAATTCTATTACAAATACAATGTTAGACCATCAATTAAAAATATTCATTTGATAATACTGGTATATGTCCCACGTGTTTTCAAGCTTATTTCATGCCAATTGGGATTATTGTTCAACATCCTGTAGCTTATGTTCATACACAAAATRATTTAGCTGAATATTTATTTGAACAGCTAAAACTGATTCCTAGACCATTGCCAACAAGAACAAAGCTTCCTACAAATGAATGGAGAGATGCTATTTTACATGAAGCAATAATAGTATGTATAAGGCAAATTGGTTATCATAAATTCTCTCCTTTGAAATTAGCTTTTGGTTACACGCTAGTGAACTAGAAGTTCAAAAGATCACTCATTTGCACAAAATAGCAAATCCAGGTGCCTTTTGCTTTTACTGATCCGATAAAAATTACTAAATCACATATATAAGCAATAACTGTTTCCGTCTGGATGGAAGTCCTAACAAGACAAAGTGATATACTAACTAGTAATTATAAAACATGCCAAAAGTTTGGTATGATTCTAAGACATTCTAGAATCATAGTAGTAATTCTAAGGCAAGCAAAAAATAAAGCCTACCTCTCGATTCTAAACTACACTAGAAGCATGACCAATCTCTTGATTTTAAAGATAAAAATCTTGAAAGAAAAAGGGATTACATGATCAAAATGGTCGTATTTGAAAGTTAAGATAGACAAGAGATATCGATATTCAACTTCCTCAAAGTAATACAAAGAGCTCTTGATACCATAAATGAAAATGTTGACATAGACACGATTGGTCAAGATGGAAGGATACAATTGAATCATAATTAAACCCACTTTCRAAAATGAGGTTCTTGTACCTATAGTCCAAAAACACCACATGATGTAGATGAGTGGACAAGAAATGAGTATTTATATGCGAAAAGTATATAAAAGAATAAAGTCGTAAGAAATAAAGTATGACTAAGGTTCAAAGTTTTTCACAAAGACAACATTTGATTAATAGAAACATGTATCACTACAATAAATATAATTACATTCAAATATTTTGTGAGTTTAGCAATACATGAAAACCTTGATATGCGTTTAATGGATATAGTCACTTTTATTTATGTGGATCAGTTGAGAATGATAATTACATGAAAATCTCTCAAGGATTTGATTTGTTTGAAACATTATTCGAGATAATCATTCCCTCAAAATTATAAATCCTTATATGGATTAAAACAATTTAGACGTATTTAATATGATCATCTTAGATAAATATTTGTTGAATGAAGGATAAAAAATGGATGATGTCTACCTCATATTTTCATAAGGAAAACAAATATTGGATTCGCAATTATCGCAGTTTATTTTATTTAAATGTAAATGAGACTCCGGACAAGCTCAACAAAAGTGCAAATTGCATTGAGATGAAAGATTTAGGAAAGACAAAAATTTATCTTGATTTACAAATTAAACATTTCCCTATAGGGTTATTTGTTCATAAATTCAAGTATACTGAAAAGGTGATAAAACAATTTAAATAGATAGTGCACATCCATTGGTATCACTTATGGTCATTTGATCACCTTAAGTTGATAAAGATCATTCCGCCTACTTGTAGGCACAGAAAAGATTTTTAGTCCTAAAATACTATACTTCTGTGCAATTGTTTCTTTAGATTATCTTGCAAAATGCACTCGACCTAAAATACCATTGTCTATAGATCGCCTTGCAAGATATAGTCCTTTAGGGATAACTATATCTTGAAGATTTGTTAAGCAAATCATAAGATTTTACATGCTCAAATCATTCATAAATTATTTCAATTCACGAGTGTGTGTTGTACAACCTAAAGGAGAAAGAACAAGGCATATATCTCAAATGTTCTTCTACAAGCACGAGCTTTAGGAAAGTAGTGACATCAATATTCAACATAGTAGCTCGAGTTATAGTGTGGCAAACTTATTTACCCAAGAATTGCCTACATTAGTTGGAACAAGTTGACTGAAAGACATTCAATGATTATCTATATCAGGAGGAGAAGTTTTGCTGTTTTTTTCGTTTAGGTTAGTTTTCCTGACAAGATTTTAATGAGACAACCATTAATACTCCAACATCAATTGTCGTCCTTTTTCCTAGTTTTTTTTCCCACTTTTCCAAATAAATTCTTTATGAGGCAATTGTAGAAATTAGACATCCAAGGAAGAATGTTGTAAATATATTGTGAATGACGTTGAGGAACATGGAGACTAGTTAAATTAATGAAAAACCATTTCACCTTTTTAATTGGAACTTTAGGTGGTTCTCAAAAGATGATAGCCAAAAAGAATATTTTCCAAGTCGATTTCTACCCCTTAGAACCCTAGAAGCCCTAGGGTGTAACTGCAAAATAGAAGTTTGGTTCACATAATACTAAGGACAAACTCTCTAGAGTTTAGTCTTTACTTCTTTTCTCATCTTCCTTCTCTAACTACAAGACTTCTTCTCCCTTTTTCATCTCAAATTATAGCAATCGAATGTATTTTTCTGTTTTTTTTCCTTTCTTTTTTGTCTTAATTTCTTTTTACTSTTTCCTTTTGGTTTTTCTAATTTTTATTTTTCCTTTCTTTTAGTAGTAATGGGATAGGTAAGAGGAAATTTTACATAACAGCACATCCTATATACATCGACTATATAACAATTTTCCTATTATAGGAGAAACTTTTCCTTGTTAAGTCTTTATATGTTATTACAATGACCAGCGAGGAATTTTGACCATAGTTATGTATGTTTGGTTGCTTCAAAGAATTTTCCTATACAGGTCAAAGATTTGATGAACTTTTGATACATCAAATCAGTAGTTTAGCTAATCTCGTGGCTTGACTTCTTATTTTCCTTGCATTGGTTTCAGCATGGGGCAACAGCAACCCTTTCAACAACTCGACTGACATAACTCCTGTCGGCTCATCCTGATCTAAATCGGCTACATCATTGATGACTGAGATATGGTTTACTTTGTCGAACTTGGCTGTTRGGGATTTTTCCTTGTCTTTGATGAATTCTTCTACCTGGATCGCATGGGAAAGTAACCTGGACAATTCTGAAAATTCTTATAGGATAAGGTTCTCCTTTAATTGTGGATTTACATGGCCAATTTCTATTCTAGCATACTCAGCTTCTGAAAATGGGTGAAACATTTTCCTTTCAATTGCCTAAAATCTCTAGAARATCAACCAAAACTTCATTTTCTTTTTTTCTTTACAGCTAGCCAATCTGCAATAGATACCTTCGATATGGGCCTATAGAACCTCTTGTGAAATAGGTGCTCTATATCRGCGCAGCTGTTGACTGAATTAGAAAGTAAATTWGGGTACCATGTGAAGGCTGCTCCAATTAGTAACAAGGAGAAATGTTGTAGCTTGTACAGGTCGCTGCTACTAAGTTCTCCAYATTGAGTCATGAATTAACTAATATGTTTCGTTGTTTGATCATCATCTCATGAAGAAGTAAAAAGTTCAAGCATCTTATATCCTTGACGCATTGCAACTTCATAGTCTATCCATTCTGGATAGGATTTCCTATAGACCAAACAATCATTGCCAGCAACATTGAGCCCGAATTGCCTCCTTAATACATCAGCTCCTGCATTAGCATCACCTGGTCCAGGAACCTGTGCTGGCCAAACTCCCGGATTGATTGATGGCTGCCTTTCGAATTAATATGCCTGGTCAGGAAAATGCCTCTCTTGGTATCCTCTGTCAAAAGGAGGTAGCCACTTCTGCACCTAAGGTGTTTGAGTTCCCATAGTCAGCATTGTTTGCAACATATTTAAACCCTAGGCTTAGCTAACAAGAAACTGAGCAACATAATCTTATCGCCYATCTGCTAGATGCATTGCCTTGGTGCATAGGAAAAATTCAAAGCTTGCGGTAAGAAGAAATTAGAAACTTCTTGAATGTCATAGTGTATCGACTACCCATCGAGCTGTGATGGCCATGCTACATGATGTTGTCCTGCAGATGAGGTGTAGTCCATTTACTCGTAAGTAATCTTTGAGCCATTGTGACCAAATCCTAGGACAATTGTGGCATAGATAGAGTGCAAGTTTCAACTGTTTCCAAGCTTTCTAAATAGTGATTGGTCATTGAGATAGAAAGGAAGACAACTATGATCAAATTAAAGTATACAGGAATTTCACTTAGTGCTAAACCTTTATCTCATTCTACAATATGGACTTGAAAATRGAAACAAACTGATGTATTAGATTTTAAATTAACTCACCTACGCACTACTCCATAATGCATCGAATGGCTAATAAAGAAGTTGGAGTCTGTCCTTAGCTAATGTTGATGGATCTACAACTAGGAGCCCTTTTCGTGGAAAATCCCTGTCTTTACAAATTTTGCCGAGCAATTGCTCGCATAGCCGAATTTCGACATATCAATAGTAGGTGTGTCTTGGACGTGAATTTTATAGTTATGATTTTCAATCATTATTTGTCGGCCGAAACAACGTATCATGCACATTTAAAAATCCAATTAGGCGTACCAATTTTGCTGGTATGAAGTATTGCCTAGCAAAATCGATTATCCTCATCATGACATACATGAGCTTCTCAATATAACGGAGCCTGTGTTCGAATTAGCTTAACTATTTGTTTAGCTTACTAAATTTGTAGTTACCTCCTTTTTTATGTTGGGATTTCGTAATTAAGCTTAAATAAGCCCTCACAACATGCCCAAATCAATTAAATTAAAAAAGAATAATCACTTATTTGCTACAATATTTAACCAAATGAATTTTTCCAACTAACTACGATATTTAGCCAAATAAGCTCCTCATTTTTTCTATGATATGTAATCAACTGAGATGCTGAAGTCGATTAGAAAACAAATAAACTATGCAAACACGCGGCTATCACCTTGCAAAATACAGAATAGTAAGCTACAACTAAGATAGCTAAAGCTAGCCGAGTGACTATATCGAATGGAGAATGATGCTAGCCAATGTGAAGTAAATCATAATTATACWAGAATAGCTAAGCTAGAATATATGCTAAACAGAATACTAATAAAACTACGTATATTCAAAAATATATATGCGCTAAATCTAAGGAACCTAAAAAAAACACAAATATGAAAATAGAGAAAGCAGACATGTTAAATTAGCTAACAAGATATATTACAAAAACTGTAAATTATACTACCAAAGCTATAAATGATTAACATCCAAGAATGCAAATAAGTGATAGAAAATGAGACCTCAAATTACAAAAAAAAAAAAACATGCATGGAACTTACATAACAAAACCGATAAAATCAATTAACCTTAGAAAACTAGTCATAAAACTAGATAAATAATCAAAACATAGATAAAATTAGTAAAAAATAAAGGTATTTTACTTAATTGTTAAGTTGATAGGTCCTCTATTTTCTCTCTTCTTGTTTATACTCCATCTTGCAACGTTCTTGTCAACTAATTACCGAGAAACACGATAGCCATTGTGCCATTTTCCTCTTCCTACTCTTTCCTCGACCCACATTCGTCCTGATCGGGTTCTAGTTAATCATGTTCCTTGATTTTTGATTGAGTAATTCTATTCTTATCTTGCTAAAAAACCGATTGCCTAATTTCGTGCTATTGCTACCTAGTCGATTGACTCTTTCTCCTCGATTAATGGTTGATCAACTATGATTCCTTTTCATCTTCCATCAACTATTAAACTTTTTAACCGTTTTGGTTGCTCTCATCTTGAAATTTTCATCCATACTAATTCTGCTAAATTAACCATTATTCTCTACTTTAGCCGTTAACATCAACTATTTCATGCGTCAACAAGTACACAGCTATATTGTCTACTGTCCTACAAAACTTTCAACTCGAATTTGCGAAAATTTATGTGGTGTAACTGAGATGCTTGTTAAACTTATCCTGCAACCAATAGAAAAGGAAACCTTGGGAATGTAGGGATTCGTTGCTAATTGAGTCATGAAACATTGAACATTAAAAGTAGACCAATAATCAGTCATCCGATTTATTGTGTTATAGAGATTGGGGGTTCCGTCTATTTGAACGTTCTTAATTCCTTTAGTTGGTAGTATGTAATCTGAATTGCAGTTACCCTCTGATAAAAATATTTAATTATCAAAGGTAAAGATAGTTAAGCCCACGGAATAAGAATATGCATTAAATTCCTGGCTCGAATTGTATTTAAATCAGGTCTACTGTGACCGCCATCTAACCTTTATCACTTGATGATTATGATTATTTTATTTAGTATTTTCTCGGTCGTCACTATATCATCCTCGACGTGATAAACTAGTGTTTTTGACCATAATCTTACCATGTCAGACAGCAATGGTCAGAGAACAAACCTGGGTAGGACATATCACRAGATAATGAGTCTGAATTGGCGAACATTATTTCAGGTTGCACTCCGGATTGAGCTAGCCCGAAAAACCATCCCAATCCATTTTAATGACTCTAATTCTGAGTCGATAKTCTGCCCTACCTGGTAAGATTTTTAACCCCACACTTACTTGATATCATGGGAACTCAGCAAACGGTTGAGGCCAGATATTCAACCAAGAACTCGAAAATTCACTATATGCAAGCTTCACGCTTAACTCTTCCAGAATTTAAGACAAAAATAAATGCAATTTAAAGAAAATTGAGGAGAACAATCACAACAACATTGTCTGACTAATAAAATTACATAATTATTAAAGTCAGCACTTGAAATTTCAAACCAAATCATAACTTCAAACATACCCTAAGGCCTTCATCTCTTCTTGCCCACAAAATTTCCCTACACCTATCTATATAGAAAAACCTCATTTTTAACGGATTTATTATTTTGATAATTCTACTTCTATTGTTCATTTAAACTTGATAAATATTAAGAAGTGACCTTATGCGAGCCACCGAACGTCTGAGCTAGCTCCTTCAAAACGGCAGGGAATGGCCCAATAACTTCGCACGGTCTAAGCGAAGCCGGCTTAACAGTTCATTGCACGGCTATGGAGCCGCCATTTGTTTCTTCAGTTTTTCTCGAGTTGGTTCATTTTCTTTTGATTTTTTTCCTTTACATTATTAATGTTTAAAATTGTATATGTCATATATTTTCTTTATTTGCTTTACGCCTGGCCTCGTTTTTTGCTTTGAAAGGTTCCGGAAAATGCAAAAGAATCACACTTTCTAATATTTTTTTTTAACTCAATAACCATTCCAACTTAAGTTCAAAATAATCAGATCTCTGATGATGATAGACGAAGACAAAAATAAAATATCTATCCAAAATATAATAGGAAGATTATTGAAACTGTCTCAGAAAGAATATTACTTTTGTCATCCGCAGATGTTGATAACATCCGCCTATAGCAACATGGCCTTAAAATTAAAAGGAATAAAATTACAAATTAACATTAATCACATGCTAATGGACAGGAAGGCAGTGTGGACTTTTTCTCCCGAATAAAGAGTAGGAAGGCGCTACGAGCTTATTTTCCAAATTTAAAGACACCCAAGCCCCTACGCCTAAACAGGAGATTTTGACCTTTGAAGGATACCTCTAAAAACAAACCCTTAGATTAAAGCAAACTAATGGCGTGTTCATTCTTCTTTAAGTAATATATACTCATTACCAAACTAAAATCTTAATTGTAGATTTACGTGGAAATGAATTTATTTAGTCCCAACCAGAGAGACTCAAAGAGCTTGAAAATCGACAACAAATTGTTGCTCTCTGAAGTTCCAACAATTTATCATGCTCGAAAATGTCGAAGAATAAGATGTAGAAACCATTTCAGCATGTGGCTCCCCAACAATCTAGAGACACAGAAAGCACAGAACTAAGGAAGGCTCTGTAAAGATCTTGTTCAATACAGATATCGACGATATAGTGTCAAATCTGAATCCTAAGAAGCAATAAGCAGATACTGAGAAACTTCTTAATATAAAGCTACAGATCTTGACAATTTAACTAAAACGGCCCTTTACTCACTGAGTCACTCCTCGCGCTGCATCTTTTCCACCCTCTGATTTAACGTTTCCAGCTGAAGAACCAAACGAGTCACCGAGTACAGCAACCAATAGAACATGAGCGCGGAAGCAATGAGCAAGGCATTGCGTTGGCTCTTGATGATGGACTTCTGGTGGCGCATGAGCTCTGTCACCGTGCATGACTCCGAGTCTGACGATTTGCAACTGGGCCGCGTTTCATATTTCCAGTAGATATCCAGAAGCAAGAACAAACAAAACGGCACCACGGTAAGAAACGGCTTCAGAAGACTGCGCGATACTGGAATCAGACCTTTCCGGATATGATTCAGACCTGGAAGCGTTAGCAACAAGACCATTACTGCTTCTGCTGCTGCAGCGTAGCTTAAGACTACCCATTCAAGCGCCATTGCTAATCTTGATCTTTGTCTGTTGGGAGAAAGATCGCTGCTTCGAGAATTACGTAGGTTGATGTTTTTGGCTACTTCTTCAACGAAACAGAGAGAGGCGAAGATTGAGGAAAGGTTGACAAGTGGCCGTTATTTAGGGTGACTATGCAACGTTCAGATCCACCTGGCTGCATTTTGGGAACTGCATTTTCTATTTTTCATTTTTCTTTTATACTCTTTTCGACTCTACTCATTGTGAATTCGATTTTCCATTCTTCTCCTTCCCTTTGTTGCCCTTACCAGATTGTTCTTGCTCGCCACCAACAGAACCGACCGTTTCCAGCCATATATTTGGCAAAACAAAAAAAAAATAATTGTCAGAAATTTGGTGGAAAATTATGAAAAGATATTAGAAAAATTCCGACGACAATTTTTGTTGGAATCTATACTTTCTATTTTAGTATTCAAGTCTTCGTTCTGAAATTTCATGCTCACRTCCCTATAGTTGAAGTTGATCACTTATTTGACCATTTGGYGAATCGCAAATTAGATGATCRTAAGATCCTTCGCAGCTGAAGAGGTTCATCAGATGCTTCATGCTATGCATCATTTCGACTGTCTCAGAACCGAATTCCTTTCACACTATATTCTATTTGTGATTTTTGAGATTTGTTGTGAAAGATTATTACTCAAAATGTACTTAATATTTTGGATAATACGGCCGAAAAAATGATGGAAATTATACTTATCKCACATTAATATCTGAGATTGTTCATCCTACATTAATTTCAGAATATCCGTCTATCAATCTTTATAACATCTTATATAAAATTGTGGTTAAGATAATTGCTAACAGGTATTGCCATCTTCGATTGAAGATTCCCAAAATGCTTTTGTCAAGAATAGGCCAATATGTTATAATATTGTCATCACTTCTGAGGCTTTTCATTGGCTGAGACAGAAGCATCATGCTTCTCATTTGGCTTTAAAACTAGATACCAGTAAGACATACATGTGATAAGTGGAGCGGGCCTATCTTGAATGGATAAAGGTGCATCTAGGTATCCCTCATAATCTGACTGGAGTTATTATGCGCTGTGTCAAGTTAACTTCTTTTCAGACTCTAGTAAACGGTGACCAATGAAATATTTAGACCGACCTACGCGAGGTTTGTGTCATGTGTCACGGTGACCCCCTTTCACCCTTCTTGTTTTTCTTATGTGTGGAGGGAGTTTCTATCTGGGAAGCTACTTATCATGGCTCCTAACTTGGCTTGCCATATGGTATCAATCAGTCAAAGAAAAAAATGTCTTCTTATTTTCGTGGTACGGTATGAAAGTTAAGTATATGACTAGAAAGAACCATTTCTTTCCCAAGCGTCCAGAGCGAGACCCTTATCAGTTTGGTGTTACAAGCTATCCCTTTTTATATAACCAACGTCTCGTTGCTTCCTGCTCTTATAGGGGGTTTTTTGTGCGACTCTTTAGATTGGGGACATCGGCTACCATTGAAGGCTTGGTTTGATTTATTTGCTAGAAGAGAAGAATGCATGGGTTCTGGGTTCAAAGATTTGGAATCTTTCAATTTTGCGATACTGGCAACAGAAATTTGAGGAATTTTTACACAACCAGATACTCTATTGAGTAGAGTTCTAAAGGTAAAATATTTCCCCTGAACGGATTTCTTTGGTGCTAAGCAAAGGGCTACTTCATCTTATATGTGGCGAAGAATTAATAGAGGGTAGAGGATTAGTTCATGGTTTGCTCTGGAGAATCGGTTGTGATCAGGTCCTAGTTTGGAGACACCTTTGGATGCCAAGGCCAGCCTTTTCTGGACAGCAACTCCTAGCCCTTTTGGGTCGTTATACATCAAGGTTATTTCTTTGTTACTTAGGGTAACACCACAAAGAAGGAAGCTAAAAATTTATCTCAGTCCAAGAAATGTTTCGATAGGCAGCTCCGTGAACAGCTAAGTCTTTCTAAATGTCTAGTTACAAGGCCAATGGCCGAGAAGCTTTAAATGGAGTTATTTTCAATAAAATTTCGTTCTTAAAAAGGACCAAAATAAATTCAAGTCAAGTTGGAAATCAAATAATCAATTATCTTGAAGTTTTTTATTATTGGAGGCATAGTCGAAGTAAAGAGGACATGATTTCTTGGATTTTATTAAAGATTATTCAATGTTTTCCGTTACAAGTAAGGATTTAATAAATTGACAATATATAAAAATTATCCTTTTATTTTTTAGGAAAGTTAGTTTTTAGTAGTTTCATATTTATGTGATATTTAAGGAATATTTGATGAAGTTTGAATGCATATATTGCACTGATTTTGTGATTTGATGGAGAAGGRGGAATATTATGCCTGTTTTCCATAAACATCTAGATCTATTTGATTTTTCTTGAGCTTAACCGTTAAATAGATGGATGAAAGGAGACGGAATGCTAAATTGGAACTTTTTTACAATTTAGTTCCTTAATTGAAAAAAATGAAATTTGAAGCTCTGAATTAAAAATTTTTATTATTTTCAATTATCATGTTGAGATTCACCCTAAATAAAGTGATACTTATATTTAGTCCATGTTTTCTAATTTGAGCCCGCTGATGGGAATAACTATTTAATACCCCATTTCCGGGATGTAATTTGTTTTTATATTTAATGTGAAAATTCATTGAGTTCTTAGATTTAGTTATTTTTATTTTTATATTTGAGTCTAGAAATGGGTGTAACTATATAATATCTAAATTCGTGGATGTAATTTATATGTATATTTAATAAATATTCATTAATTTCTCCTTCACTTAAGGAAGATCTGTTGTTCTTTGTTCTTTCAAGTTTTAATTAGATAAAATAGTAATCAATATTTCTATATAATTAAAATATTATAATTTATGTAAATTATTTTTAAATAACTTTATCACTTCACTACTTAAATATTGTCAATAATAATATTACTTAGAATATAAAATGTCACACAAGATAAAAGTAATAAAATTTAAAAAATAAAAGAGAAGACTACAATTCATGAGATTTATTGATTTGGTCGTCTTTTTGTATAACTAGGTTAAAATTGAATTTTAGGATTTCACATCAAATTACCTAGAATATAAAAAGTCACATCAGAATGATAAAAGAATTTTGAATAATAGTTTTTTATACGTTTATACACATAATTTTATTATAACTAAATAAAATACGTACAACAAAAATAAATAAAAGGAAAGATTTTATATGGAGAATAATATACATTTAATAGGTGTAATCATATAGTCTTTAAATGTGCATAAAATGTCATATTAGACTTCTAAAATAACTTAAAATCAGCAAATGATAACATAATTGTAAAAATAATTACAAAGTCTGAGTACGCATGGATCGAACCTCGACTAACACAATGGTATGAGAAATTAAAATTCATAACAAATATGATTACATTATATAGGTTTAATGACGAGATGCTTTTTCTCATTTTCCTAAAAACTATATTTTTCATGTTCAATTTCGTGCCTATTTTGCCAACTTAAATAAGACCTGAAGTAATTTAAATATTCACAATAACAAAACTACGCATAATATGATCTTAACAAAATAAGTAACAGGTCATATAATATTGTGTCTAAACTTCTAATTTACAGGTAATTTTTTGTCATCATATTATATCACTATAATAATCATCGGTTAAATAATTAATAATTATTATTATTCTTTAAGATATTTACTTGACACAATTTATAAAGGAATATAAAAATATATTTTATATTATAAAAAAATACATTGCATATTATCTCAAGTAAAGAAATTAAATTAGAAATCCTCATAATACCTAAAGCGGCACAACTGTTCAAAAAAAAAAAAAGTTCAAATAAGAGACTCGTTAGTCCGGAGCAACTAGAGGCAACAGTTACCTCTTGGCTTGCCAATGGTCTTCGCAATATAGTAATTTGGGATCCATAGTAGGCTTTAGAATTACAAAGTATTTCAATTTTCATAGACTTCGTACAGATTAAGAACACTGGAAATTGGAAATCTTTGGAATTAAATCCCATCTAGTAACTTTTCAAGAGAATGTTCGGCAAAACTGGAAATGATAATTGGTACATGACATATTCCGCGAAGCCAGAAAGGGAAAACAAAACTAATAAATGGCTAAAATCTTAACTCCACAAGGCCTTTAGGACATCAAAAAGCCCAAAACAAAACCCATGACATTGTACCTCGGGCCGTCGGTTGCAAACATGTTCTTTGCATAGATTTAGGGAATAATATTTTCAAGAGTAAACAATGTGGTTTGTCACTAAATTTTGATACTTCTTTTTTTGCTTTAAAATTTAAAACGTAAGATCTTTTACCTCAAATTTTAGAAAAGAGTCAAAAAAATGTGTTCTTCCATTCAAAATCTCTGCTTAAATCCCAATAAAGGATTATTTGCAAGAGTGGTTTAGTCAATCAATTCATATTATTTTAATAATACACTTTAATCATTTTTTCAATTTTTTTAATCTCAAAAAATTGGTTGTTTCCATTTTCGCCAAAATGGCAGTGGTGGCGGTGGGTTGCATGACGACAGATGTGAGTTGGCAGTGGCGGCAGTGGCAGTGTTAGCTGCTGCTGCCGTGGAGGAAAAGGAAGAAAAGAGAAAAAGAATAAGAAAATCAAAAGAAAATGAAAAAGTAAAAAATTATTAAAATAAATATGAATTAATTGACTAAACACACCTTAAAATTGGTTCTCCATTAGGATTTACATAGAGTTTTTTGTATTGAATGGCAACTTTTGATGCTTTCTAAAGTTGTAGGTAAAAAACCTCACATTCTAAACTTAAGGCCAAAATTTAGGAAAACCCTATGTTGTTTACCCTCTTTTCAATCCCCTAAAGACATTACTCATACATTTCTCCATGCTCCTGAAGTATAAGTGTAATATCTGAGATTTATTTTCATCTTTACAAACTTTATATAATTATTTTAATTCGCTAATTAGATTTTATTCATGATTATTAGTGATTTGATTATTTTATAGCGAAAGAACTTGGACACGTAACGTTTGATTTGTCAATTAGAAATAAATTATTATTTCGCCGATTAATTATTTATTTGTGCATTATTATGTGCGTATAATTATTTAAATATGAAGTTTTATTAGTTTAATTTAATTAGAATTTTAGTTAATTAATTCAGGCCTAACCCGCTAGAGTCCGTTCTTTTCTTATTGAAATCTAAAATCAAAATTAAGGTTCGATTTTGGGCCAAAAGAAAACTAATAGATTTTAATTCAGTTGGGCTTAGTTGGTTAAGGAATAAAAATGGGCCACGAAAGAAAATCGATTAGGGTTATGTTAGTAGGAAAAAAAAATATATAAATTAGGAGGGTAAGAAGATGATCGTTCATCTTCTTCCCCAAAGGAAATCGTAATCCTAACCCTAGCCGCCACCTACCACTGCCTCCTCCCTCTACCTGCTCGACACCACTCGTCGTAGCCTTTTCTCTCCTCACTCTCCCTTCTCTCTCTCTCTCCTCTCCCAGACTGGAGTTTGCCATAGTTGCAACAAGATCTGATCTGCGCATCAGAACCGCGACTGCTTGAGGAAGCCTTGCCGTGCGACCACTGCTCACTGCTTGCCTATCATCCTTTATCCTCTGTCTTCGCCGTTCTCATCACTTAACRTCGCTGCTGCAGATCAACAAGTTACTGTGATCGAGATTTACTGCTTGCGGTTGACCAGAAAAGGGAGTTTCAGATTTGGTTTTGCTCAATCGTTCATCAGAAGAGAGCTGATCAGCCAAGTCCAACCAAGAGCAGAAATTGYCCAAGCCTATCAAGTGCCCAGCCAACTAGGCGACCAGGCCACCAGGCGATCAAATGCCCAAGCGATCAAGCATTATGCACCGTTCGCTTGAACCAATTGCGCACGCACAATACATGATGCGACCAAGACTATTATTCACCATCCGTTCGCACGCTAGGAGCGCACCTTCCTTTTCCCAAGAATGATTGACTTTAGTACATCTTAGATTGGATACCACACCCAGGGTTCAAGATTCAAGGTGAATCCTTTGTTTCTTCATTTAAAATTAACCGAATGACCTAGGTATTGTATTATGTAATAGTAATTAAAGAAAAGTATARGATATGTTTAATGTGAAATTTARGTTAGTATGATTAAGTAAAAGAGGTATATAATTTTTAGAAATATGTTAGAATATAATTTAAGGTGAAATTTAGGGTTTGTATAATAAGTAATATATTGTGATTATGATTATTATTATTGTTTTAAGAATGAATATGAGTCATGAATCAAATTATAATATTAGTATTCTGATTTTTATTGACATAGAAATTAAACTCRAAAATTATTAATTAATGTCAACCATAGGAAAAATGATGAACGTATTAATGGCGAACACTTAYGTTAAATGAATATTATTTGTGTAACAATATTAGGATACTTTTTGGCACATTGACGTTGTGGGTAACCAAGGCACCCCTCTAGCGATTTAAAGCAACCAAATTTACTAAGAACTTCAAGTAAGTAAATTCTCACATTCCCATTAATACATATATATTGTTCTTATAATTAAATTGCTCTTAGGTGAATTGAATGTGAGTTCCATGTAAGTAAATTTCRACATTCTTATTTGATTATGATGCAAGTGTGTTGTTATTATRATTGAATCTGTATGTGAATTRAATGTAAGTTCATGGTTATAATTGGATTGCTTTTATGTGATATGATTTATGGTTTTATTTCAAGTATGTAAATTTTTCTACGTGATGACATGTTGGGAAGTTTAAGTTCAGAATTATTGTGATCCATGTTCATGTGCATATAGCCTATAGTGTTTTGCACCATTTTTGGCATAGGCATAATCATGCATATAAGAAAGCAAATGTTTTTTCAAAGAATGAAATTTTGGAAAGGAAAATGTTTTGGAGAAATGAAGTTTGGAAAAATGTTATTTTTGATGAATAATTTCCAAACGTTAAGGATTTCAAAAAAGGTTGTAAAGCCTAGACCATGAATAGTCATCTTAATACCCTCCTAATTTATATTCTTTTTTTTCCTACTAACTTAACCCTAACCAAAGTTCTTTCATGGACCATTTTTATTCCTTAACCAACTAAGCTCAATTAAACTAAAATCTATTAGTTTTCTTCTGACCCATAACCGAACCTTAATTCYGATTTTAGGTTTGAATAAGAAGAGAATRGACTCTAACGGGTCAAGCCTAAATTAATTAAATWAAATTATAATTAAATTAAACTAATAAAATTTTACATTTAAATAATCATATGAAATAATAATGCATAGATAAATATTCAGTCRGTGAAATAATAATTGAATTCTAATTGGACATTGAACATTACGACCTCCAAGTCCTTCCGTTGTAAAATAATCAAATCACTAATAATAATGAATATAATCTAATTAGTGGATTATAATATAAACTATATAATTATAAAAAGTTCATAAAAATAAAAAATAAATCTCGGGTGTTACAATAAGAACTAGGGGAGATAGATGTAAATCTAACTTTTACTTGAATAAGGTAATTAGCATATTGTTGACAYCTAATTTTAACTGTCCAAGATGGTTAAAATGCTTATGCATTTGATGGCCTTGAGACACTTCAATCCTCAGGTTCTTAGCAATTCACGAAGATAATAGACAAGAAAATGAATAGGAGCTTCATCAGCAGATGACCTGCTGGTCAGATGAGGAAGAAAGAAGGACTACATATGCTAACACTAGGTTTCAGTCGACCAAAATGGATAAAGATGCATTTTGCCAGTAATAAGCCACATTGTTCTTCCAGCTTTGGAGGTTAGCCAATTATGCAAGCAGCCAAAAAGAGAAAAAGATAGTGCTTTATCAACTGAGGACCCAAGTGACCGACTGAGCA
This sequence comes from Rhazya stricta, assembly GCA_001752375.1. Taxonomy (NCBI): domain Eukaryota; kingdom Viridiplantae; phylum Streptophyta; class Magnoliopsida; order Gentianales; family Apocynaceae; genus Rhazya; species Rhazya stricta. The sequence continues at coordinate 1,058,097 of MEJB01000044.1, forward strand.
CTAGCTAATGAGTTCCAATTTAATTGCATGTCTATTTTCCTAGAAGAGGTTAGCTTAGAACAGTTGACCAATCAAAGTAATGGAAGTTAAATTGTACCAATTCAGTCTACCGCAGACTAAATTACTATCAGCTATCACTTCATTGGTTAAACTAGGCTGGTTACAAGACTAAGAGAAAATTTAAYCGAATCAACCCGATGATCTCTCTTGTACAACCTMTCATCTCTCCTTCAAAAAACCATGATTTTTGTCGCACAACCCCATGATCTTTGAGGAGCATCATCGTAGGGAAGTCAGTGATGGAACATTCTAGTGGACTTCGATATATATAAATAGAGAAGAATGAGATGAAGAAAAGGGTCTTCACACCAACATCAACTTTTTCAATCTAAATACTCTTATGTCTTATTAAATAACTTGTTTACAACTTTCTTTATAGCTTTTTTACAACTTTATTAATCATTTTACAACATTATTTCAGCTCTATTTACTGCTTCATTACAACTTTCATAAAATTCTGCCTTACTTGTGATAAGATTGAGGGTATCATACTTTCATTTTAATGCTTAGGCTGTCAACTAAAATACATTCATGCTATTTTCCTCTATAAACGCTTGTTCTAGAATCTAGGTAGAGGCTTTTTGGAGTATTTTAGGAACCCATCTTTACTCTAAAAGCTTACAGATTCAGTGACGACTAGCTTTGTGTCTTGAACTACAACTTGTTGTTGACTCATTGAAGTCAGCCGACAACATCCTCAGTTGATCCAACGGATAGTTAATTGACAACATCCTCAGCTGATTCGTCAGTAAAATGAATTCTCTAAGTCAATAATTGGCACGCCCAGTGGGACCCCTGGATTATGAATGTTGTTTTAGTCTGGATGACTTCTAAATCCATTAGAGAGGAATAGCAACTTTGTCGCTAGCAATAAAAAAAAAAAAAAAAAGCAATCTAGTTTTCAATTGGCACTAAAACAATGGCCTTACCAATATCTCTAGTAGCAACATGGCAAATGTTTAATGAGAGTAAGGCAATGCAGACATGACAATAGATCGGCTGCTGGTAAGCCATCTCGAATAATAGAAAGAGAAAAACAAAGAAAGCAGCTATATGTCACTAATTAAGCTAAGTGCATGTGTTGTTGATGCAGAATCTCTGAAGCTAAAGTGTCAATAGATAAGGATTCATTTTTTATCTCTTCATCATTATAACCAGATGAAGAAACAAAAATTGGGGGCTTGCGTTGAAACCTGATTTTAGCAGTCCAAAATGGCTAAAATACTTACGCACCTGATGGCCTTGTAGACACTTCAAACCTCAAGTTTTTAGCTGATCAAAGAGATAAAAGACATGAAAATGAATAGGGCTTCATCAGCAAATGACCTGCTTCTCTAATAAGGAAGAAAGAAGGACTACATTTGCTAACACTAAGTTTCAGCCAACCAAAATGGCTAATAATGCATTTAGTAGATAATAAACTACATTATTCTTCCAGATTTGGGAGGTCAGCTGATTATGTAAGTAGCCAAAAAGAGAAAAAGATAGTGCTTCATTGGCTAAGGACCTATGTGATCGATTGAGCACTAGCCGATGAGTTCCAATTGAACTTCATGCCTATTTTYCTGGAAGATACTAGTTTAGATAGTTGACTCAAAGTAATGTAAGTTACATCAACACCAAATTTCAGCAGGCCACAAGTCAGATTACTATTAGCTATCGCTTCATTGTTTAAACCATGCTGTTACTGACTGAGGCTGGTTACATGACTAAGAATAAATTTAACCGAGTCAACCCCATTATCTCTCTTGTACAACCACCCATGATCTCTCCCTCAAAACCCCATGATCTATGTTGCACAATCCCATGAGCTTTGATGAGCGTCATCTTARGAGAGTTAGTGGTGGARCATTCTAGTGGACTTGGATATATATAAATAGAAGAATGAGATGAAAAAGAGGGTCTTCAAACCAACATCAAATCTATCAATCTAAATACTCTTATGTCTTATTCAATAGCCATTTTATAGCTTTTCTTATAGCTTTTTTTATAGCTTTATTAACATTTTACGACATTATTTTAGCTATCTTTATTGCTTCATTATAGCTTTATTTACATCTTTCATATAATTCTGCCTTGCTTTTGATAAGATTGAGGTGTTACCCTTGTAGTCTGACGCTTGGGCTGTCGACCAAAACACTTTTCTACTATTTTCCTCTATAAAACCTTGCTTCAAAATCTAGCTAGTGACTTTTTGGAGTACTTCAGGAACCTATCTGTACTAAAAAGGCTTATAGATTTGGTGACGATTAGCTTTATTTGCCGAACTATAGCTTGTTGTTAACTCAACGAAGTCAGTCAACAATATATATAGCTTACTTATCAGCTACCCAGCTTACAGCATCCTCAGCTAATCGAATAGCTAATCAGCTAACAACATCATTAGCTGATCCGTCAGCAGAATGAATTTTCTGAGTCAACACATATATGGCGCACGAGGTTAGGGATGTGGAACTGTTGGTTGGCAAAAATGCCTGGCCGAATCGGCTATCCTAGTCGTGGCGTGTTAAGCTCTTCAACATGAAGAAGCCCGAGTTTCGACTAGCTAGCTGTCTGATTGGCTCGCTGGATCCTTAGCCACCACTTTTTTTAATGTGGGTTTCTTAAGTTAGCTTTATAAGCCCTCACAAAATGTGCAAATCAACTATTTGACAAGGTGTGTGATTGTTTGCTAGCTACTACTGAGATGACAACCRATTATGCTAAGCTAGATAAGCAAAGAAATTGAATAGTTATGTAAGCTAAGCTAAGTGAGAACAAAGCCAAAAATGAACTAGAGTCCAGCTAAATTAAATATGCTAAGGTAAAAGTATGGAAATAGCAAGGAAAGAAATAAAATCAAGCAATGTAAATACAAAATAAGATTGTAGATTATGCTAAATAGGAGTAAATAGGGCTAATATAAGAGAAGGCTGAAACATTGAGCAAACTAATCATTTGCACAATCAATGAAGTACAATACACTTTAAGAACTACTAAGCAACAAACAAATACATATAAAGCATTGCAAAAATGCATAGGAAACAAACATCTATGCCAACTATAAGTAAAGCTGGATGAGTAAAGCAGTTACGAGAAACTATACTTAAAAAGGCCCAAAAAAAGCATATCAGAAAATCAAAACAATTCAGGAAGTAAAGGAAAACATCATTAACATGTAAGAAATTCAAAGACACCTAAATACATGGCTAAAAAGCTAGAAAATCAGTAAGAAACTATAAATCTAGCTAAATATTCTAAAACATAACTCAAAGACAAAGATAAAGATAAAAAATGAAGATAATATACTTCATTTCTGGATTGAGGGAGGTGTCCTGTCTTCTTTCATCTTCTCTTATTTATACTTGGCTGAGATGCTCTTGCTGGCTTGGGACCGAAGGAAGCTGATACCACTAATCGATTTTTATCCTTTTGCGCATCCATCTCGGCCCACATCCCCATTCCTCAACTATCGAACAGCACATTTCCCTATTGTTTTGGACAGGTGATTCTGTCTTTCTCAATCGATAGTTGATTTTCTTGTTACCTCTATTGTTTTGGCTACTCCATTTTTGCTTGACAGCTATTCCTTGTTTTTGCTTGTCTCCTAATATTTTAGTTGTTTCAATCCTTAGCCATATAACTCCTTGAAGCCATTCTGCCTCATCAGCCCCTTGCTTCTTCYTTAGTTGTTTGCATCAGCTATTTTTTAGTGTCAACACATGCCCCCCAAGCCTTCGCCCCAATCAGCTACGCCTATCAGCTAAAAGGGTAAGGCTTGACATCATTAAAACTTTTGTATACCATTAGGATTCCTATAGTCATTGGCTACTGGGCCTGGATAGCTATCTTGCTCTTAGCTGGCTATATAGCTTCAGTAATTATAGTTTGCCTTAGGATTTTAGCTGTCCTTTCATTTGACTTCTATTAGCAGCAAAATAGGCACAAATTAGATTTTTCTCTTTTACTTTTCCATTACTCTATTCTTTGTTAAGCTTTCACCATTTCCTGCTTCTTTCCAAACCCATAACTCCAATCGTCTTTCCAACCTTCTTCTCCAAACTCGTAACCTGTAAGCCGTAACAATGCCCCCAAGCAGTAATAACCGGGATGAGGCTTTTGAGCAGCCGCAGCTTTCTAATCAATGTGTTTTGATCTGGCATGACTCCTCCAAGGAATTTTTTAAGCTGGGCCCTTCTACCACCCCTCCCCCCCAAATTCCAATGCCAGCTTTAATTTCACTAAACTCGAAAGCTTCAATTTTCCTCTCACTAAGTCGGATTGGTCCTTATTCAAATGGCCAAAAAAATTTCCAGTGCTGGCCTAGCTATCTGGCTAGCTTCGAGCTATAGGCTGAGCAGCTAACACCAAGTGTGGAGGGTTTTTGGAAAAAATGGGGGATCTACCATGCAATTCAAATGTCCTTCTCCCTCCAACTAATTTCAACAAGAATCTTCACATGGTCATTTTGTCATTYTGGTCTTCAACCATCAACTTCTTGATCTTTCCTTCCAGGATTCTTTCCTCTACTCTGTTCGATATTGCGACCATTTTGGGTTTGTCGGTAACTGAAATTGATGTTCTTGCCTTATATGCAAATGATAGGAAGAAGGAGTTTGGGCTAAACTTTAGGAAACACATTGCTGGGTATGCCAAATTTGTTGAGCCAATTCTGACTCCATTTTCGACAGAGAGCATGGAGCCTTTATGCTCTACTGGCTCTATAAGTATACTACTCGGCCTCCTATGGTGTGGTGGTGACTACCAGTATTATGTCACGCTATTAATGAACCACCAACCCTCATCCATTGGCTTCTCTTGTCCTTTCTGCGATCACAAGAGCCTGGGTCGGCTAGTGGAACCCTTAGCCAATGGTGATGATGTTAGCAACATGGCTGCCCCTTTCTTGGTTCTACAGTTGTGGTTGTATCAATATTTTTGAGTTTGGAATTAGCCAAATACTTTGGTGGAATGGACTCGGCTAAACATGTCACAGCTGGAAAACTGATAAACCAGTAATTCTCGTAGCTGGTAGCCCGTCACTTCTTACGTCGATGTTGCTACCATGGTGTCGTACTGCAGGAGAGATGAGGGTCCTTTTAACACCCATAGATTAGAAAATTATCATAACCCAGGAATGTCACCCATTTACTCTTACGTAGATTTTGAAAATTGGGAAAAATAAAAGTTTTGGATATTACGATACAAGGGGTTTGACAAAAATTTCRGCAAAGTTTTCTCTATAATATCAAGATATCCCCCTGTATASAATCAGAAAATCTCRCACCWACATCACCAACATTCCACACTAAATGAAATAACTCCATTCCCTAACATTAACATTTACCAACAAAATACYCATAGATTTAAAATTCTGCGAAAGCCTTTAATAAAATAATTCCAAAATGAATAAAATATAAGCATTCAACTAGCTCATTAATCAATAGAAATTTAATTAATAAAAATGACTCTTGGGTATCAAGGTCAACTCCCCAAGCGATCTCTATACACCATCTRGTTATTCATTACCTGAAAAATAAAATAAGGGAATATGGCAATGAGCTACTAAGCTCAGTAAATAAATCCCATGCATAAATGCGTGTATCATGCACTATATGTCATGATGTTCAGAAATTTACTTTGTCAAAACTTTYCGAAAATTTTCCTTYTTCAAATCRCGAGCTCACTTGGTGTAACGTCTAGCCATTAAGCTCTACAATGAGTAATTATTATTTGGAACCCAATCACATTCTARCRGTAGAACCRCAAAGCGATTAACATAACTTAATATTTTCCTAAACATCACCTCATAAGAGGCGAATAAGACATGAATTCCTACCCTACAAGAGGGTTAGGTTGGGTATGCCGGTCCCCCATCCCCCATTTCCCATTCGCACCTTTCATGGTCTAGGCTTTACACCCCTTTTCAAAATCCTTAATGTTTGGAAATCATTCATCATAAAAATAACATCTTTCCAAACTTCATTCCTCAAAACATTTTCCTTTCCAAAATTTCATTCTTTAAAACATTGCCTTTCTTTAATGTATGATTATGTCCATGCCAGAGAATGTGCAACTAATGCAAAGTACATTCTCATGATCACAGACCACATAAACTCTTAACTTAAAATTTCTAACATGTYAATTATTAGTAAATTCACGTACTGAGAATAATATCACAATCATGACACATAAGAGCAATTAAATCATAATAACAATATACATGTATCACAACAAATGAAGATGAGGGAGTTACTTACTTTAATATAAATCGTGAACTTACATTCAATTCACATAGAGATTCAATTATAATAACAATACACATTCACTATAATAAATGAAAATTAGGGAGTTTTTAGTCCTTAGTATATTTGTTTATTACTTTAAATCGCTAGGGGTACCTTGGTTGCTAACAACGTTAACGTGCCAAAAGTATCCTAATTTTGTTATATAAAGAATATTCGTTAAACATAAGTGTTCAACATTAATACGTTCATCATTTTTCTTATGAGTGACATTAACGGATAATTTTTTAGTTTAATTTTCATGTCGWTAATAATCGAACTACTATTAGTATAATTTAATTTCATGACTCCCAATCGTTCTTAAAACAACAATAATAATAATATTACAATCACAATATACATTACTTTATCATACAAATCCTAAATTCCACACTAAATTATATTCCAACATTTTTCTATATACATATTCTCCTTTTTGCTTTATCATACCAACTTAAATTTTACATTAAACATATTTCATATTTATCATTAATTATTATTACATAATACAAAACCTAAGCAATTCAGTTAATTTAAATCAAGAAACTAAGGATTAACCTTGAACCCCGAACCCTAGGTGTGGTATCGAGTCTAAGATGTAATGGCATCAATCACGCTTGGGAAAAGAATACGCTTTGGATGTGAGAACGGCAATCCAATTCGAACACATGCATCGCTCGGGCAACTAGTTCCAGTGGATGGCGCATGGTGCCTGGTTGCCTAGTCACACCTGGGCGGTTTGAGCAAATTCCAGCAATTATTTCCAGTAACGCATTTCTAATCAAACTTCTGGTGAGTAGATGATCGAAATTACAGATTGGAAAGACCAAGTTGGTGTACAATAGATCAGGTTGCGCGGCTCTGTGTGACCCGCTCCTAGTCGGCGACAAAAGAGAGTAGATAAATAGCATCCAACTGACGGCCAAATTGGAAAACTCCCTTTTCTACGACTGGCTAAGTGATGAGCTAGAGCAGTTGTGCATACAGATTGGTTGGCCATGACAGAACTTCAATCCAAGCGACGAAAGATTCTTTGTACAAGTTGGCAGCAATTCTCGATTGCAGCAAGAGTAGATCTGCAGCGGCGATGTGCGTAGTGGAAAGTAGGTGACGTTCTATGGCAAGAAGAAGAGCGAGAGAAGGGAGGGAGAGAATAGAGAAGAAGAGAGGAGAGATCGACATTGGGGTGGGTAGAGGGAGGAGGAGGCGGTGGAAGGGAGAGGGTTAGGGTTTAGGGTTTCTGGGAAGGAAGATGAACAGTCATCTTCAAATTAAATTTTTCTTTTTTTGAAAACTAACTTAACCCTAACTAAAATTCCTTTGTGGGCCATTTTTATTCCTTAATCCCAACTAAATTTAAGATCTATTAGTTTTCTTCTGGCCCAAAACCGAACTCTAATTTCGATTTTAGGTTTGAATAAGAAGAGAACGGACTCTAACGGGTCAGGCCTGAATTAATTAACTAAGACTTCTAATTAAATTAAACTAATAAAATTTTACATTTAAAAAATATAAGCACATAATCATGCATAAAAAATAATCGGTCGAAGAAATAATAATTTATTTTTAATTGGCATGTCRAACGTTACGGCCTTCAAGTCCTTCTACTATAAAATAATCAAATCACTAATAATCATAAATATAATCTAATTAGTGAATTAGAATATAAATTATATAATTATATAAAGTTCACAGAAACGAAAAATAAATCTCAAGTATTATAATCTTGGCTGGCTAAGGCTACATTCCGATAGTTCGAATTCTGCTGAGGTCAAGGCCACCTAGGCTAGCCTCCTTACCCCCCACTGCTACTGAATAGAGTTCGACCTACTGCCCTTACAACAAGATCTCTACCGAATCATACTATTCAAATTGAAACATGATTTTCTAGCCTATCATCATCTTAACATTTCTTTTGCCAGTCGCCCAAATTTTTCTTAGGCTAATGTGAAGTTCTGGACTATTGACTTCTAAGCCAAACTTGAAAAAACTTTCCTTCAGAAATTTTTCCCTTATCCTCTGTCTACTCCGAAATTCGATGCCTGGTGGGATCAAAGAGAGATCGTCCTCTTCTGGGTAGATCGAACCGAGCATCTTGAGAATCTGTGTATGCCAGCTACTCCTTTTATCTCCTCTACCACTACATCCACTGGATTAGCTGATGGGACCCCTTTTTGATAGAAGAAGAACACAATTGCTACGACCACTCCAATTATGTCTCCTCCTTCAACTGCATTTCTACCAGCTGGGCCTTTTCTAAGAGAAAGAGGAAAATAGAAGAACCAGCCCCAGGTACACCCATTTGATTAATTGGTTGAATTCATGCTACCAGCTATATTAGGCTATTATTATCCCTTTTCCCTTTTTCGTAGAGCTAATTAAAATGATTAATGTGGAAGCTCTTCCGGATCTGCCTTAGCTAGGAGTGCCTTTGCTTGGCTAAGGATGTCAAAGTAGCCCAGGACAACTAGTATTCCAATCATGATTCACAAGGTATTTCTTCTTGCATTCCCTCATAATTTGTTTTGATTGTTGCCTAATAATAGCTTGCTGGCTATTTCTTACCTTGTAGAAAATGCAAAGGAGAAGGTCCTAATCGGCTATCTCTTCCACTGTTTTGCTAACCGATTCATCCAACAAAGAAGAACACGGCAGTTTGGCTAAGGGGAAAGAAGGTACTCCGACTACTCCAGCCTCTTTGATTTCTATTTCCCCTCTCCAACCAAGATTACATAAGATATGGTGACATTTTTTAGCTTTGCTAGCCCTTAGCTTCCTAGAGGCGACATTTGGAGCAGAGATGCCTGTGCGTGAAGGGTTTACAAGGAATATTGGAAAGCCCTAAGCTTGGTAGCACAGTCCCTGATTCCTTACTTTCAACTGAACTGAAAGCCGAGTGCTCTATTGCCTGTGCCCGTCTGACCAGACTCCTATACAACATGAAGGTTAGCAATTAACTTCAGACTAGGGCCACAATGAAATTGGATGAACGATCCTCCCTCTCAACTAGGCATAGGAGCTGAGCACTCATTTTTTCTACCAAGAAAAACACACAGGATCTCCTAAAACAAAGTGTCTCTATCATACTAGTTAGATTACCTTCCTTGAGACTGAAATTAGCCATTTATTGGCTGCGTTGACCAATGAGAAGAGCCTATTTGGCCGTGACCATAAGCAAATCAGTCAACAGTATCGCCTTCTGGTTAGCCTAATAGGGAAGCTCAACGAGTCCGGGCTCAGCTAACAGAGATGGAAACGCAGTAGCTTATGTTGGAAAGTAAGAAAAATGAAGGTACACTAGGTTTGGAGGAATGGAAGGTGACTTGGCAAGATCTCAACTCCAGAATGCTAAATCTCTTGAAGGCACATTCGACTGATGAGCTGAACATTGAAGCTAAAATAGCTAACTCAAGTCCTTTCTGGAAGCCAACTGAGCCATCTATTCCTCTGCCCTCTGTTCAAGCTGCCTAAGTTCTTTGCGAATGCTCCTACTAAGCCTTCTAATAAGTCCCTTCTGACTATCTTATATGAGAATGTTATGAACATTGCTCATGGAGTTCCATCAGAAACTACTCTTGTAGCAAAAAATCCAAATATGGCACTTGTGCTTGCCCCAAGATGTGAGTGAGAAATGGGGCATGGGGAACCGGCACACCCAACCCTACCCTCTTGAAGGGTAGGTAAGAATGGAGTGTTCACCTCCTGGGAGGTGAAAGTATGGAAAGAAAACCTTTTTTTGAACGTTAACCGCTTTGCGGTTCTACTGGTAGGAATKGAAGCGAGTTCCAAATAACTATAGCCCACTGTAGAGCTTAGTGGCTAGGCGTTATACTCTAGTGAGCTCACGAATGAAAGGAAATGGAATGTTTTACCGTAAGTAAATTTTGAAGGAAATGCTTTTGTAACAAGATTTCGAAAAAGGGGAATGTTTAGAAAGTTTCTCATTTAAAAAGGCAAAATCTTAAAATTTCATGACACGTAGAACATGTTTATGCATTCATGCATGAGGTTACTTACTGGGCTTTTTAGCTCATTTCTTTTTCCTATGTTTCATTTCAGATGATATGTAATCAGATGGGGCGAGAAGGTCGCTTGTGGGCGAGCTATGATACTCGGGAACTTGTTTCAAACTTATTTTATGTAAAAAGATGATTAAATATTTTTGAATGATTTAAATTCGAGAGGCTTCTGCAATTTTCATTTTTGAATAAATGTTGAGTTTTTTAAATGATAGTTGATTAATTGCGAGTGGAATAATGTAACATTCCCARCTTAGGACGGTTCCTAATCTGGGGGTGTTACACATGTCCTACATGTCATTAAGTTATAAAATTTCGCCTTTAAATGAAAACTTTCCAAACATTCCCTTTTCGAAATCTCTTTACAAAACCTTTACTTCAAATATATAATTTATAAAACATTCCATTCCATTTCATTTCATTCGTGAACTCACTGAGTGTAACGCCTAGCCACTAAGCTCTGTAGTGAGCCATTCTTATTTGGAACCTGATTCCATTCCTATCGGTAGAACCGCAAAGCGATTAAAATTCCTTTTTCAAAAAATTTTCCTTTCATATTTTCACCTCCAAGAGGTGAACATTACATTCTTCCCTACCTTCCAAGAGGGTAGGGTCAGGTGCGCCGGTCCCCCATGCCCCATTTCTCACTCACATCTTTCGTGGCTAGGTTTACGCTCTTTTCCAAAAACTTTAACATTTTTCTTTAAAATTTCATTTCCTAAACCACTCACTTCCTAAATGTGTGAATGGCTCATGCTTGAAGTGATGTAGAACCCTAACTACATGCCCATGACATGAAATGCATACAATCGTATAGATATAACATATCATTCGACAAATAATACGAGATATGAAACACATGAAATATTCTATATAATTAATGCACCTCATAATATAATCCCATACACAACATATTAGATTAACGAAAAGGGTTCAATTACATTCATTCATAAACATTAATGAGATGTGAGAAATTACTTACCCGGAGTCCTTTACGTTATTGGRTTCTTACTTAAATCRTGAAGTCAACTCCTTCAACCGTTCTCAACGCAAAGCCTCGAAATGACCTGGTTGTRATTATAGAAAGAAAGTCTATTTAKTTCGATCGTCCCAACTTAGGTATTATGTGTTTAATCCAAGAATGTCCTTTATCAATTATAAATCCATATTTAGTTCTCATATTATCAAATGTCACGTTTTTAAGGGTACATCCTTAGCTCGGGTATAAACCTAATCTATGTTCTCCCATCAATTCACTTCAGGACATAATTATGTACAAGTCATAAATTCCAATATCAAATGTTAACATTTTCACCTTTAAGTTCACGATATCCAAGTGTTGCGGGAGCAGTATTGGATTCCCGGGCGTGGGCTTAGGCGGTGTGCACAACAGCCCTGGGCGCCTGGCACTAGCACTGGGCACTTGCTGGGCGACTGATGCTGCTGCGCGCCCGATGCCTGTTGGCACCTGGTGCTACTGGGTGCCTGATGCCTACTGGGCGCCCGGTGCTGCCGGGCACCTGATGCCTGCTGGGCGCCTGGAGCTACTAGGGTCCTGGCTGTTGCTCCTTGTCGCACGACCAGAGCAATAGAATTTTGGTCAATAGTGAGTAACGACCTAGGCTGCAAACGGTGGATTCACAGCAACAGTGTCCAGCGACGCGAGCAGCAAGGACAGAGAGCAAATGTGACGGCTAGAGGCAAGAGATTCTGGATTCAGTCGAACAGAAAAAACTGTTGAGTAGAAAAGGAGAAGAAGATAATGACGACAGATCTGGAGAATGGTGTTGCACAGATTCAGTCGCGCAGAGAAGGAGAAGAAGATGGCAAAATACCAGATCTGGAGGCACGGATCACAGACCGCAGATCCAAGCCCGAGAGCGAGAGAGGGAGGCCGAAGAAAAGACCTGGAGTGGTCTGCTTGACTCAATAGAATTGGACGGCCTCCTGGCATGCGTCTCGCAGTGACTCGAGGAAGTGGTCAGCCTCGGCGAATGGCGACAGCAACCGCAAGCCTCAGCAATCCGACTCGAAACTGGGCGGCTCGTCGATCGCGACCAAGGCAGTTAGCAATCTTGCGAGCGGAGGGTGGCAACCTTGAACACAGCGAGCGACCGAGCAAGGGTCACGCCGCCTAACCGAGTCACGGCAAAATCCTCCAACGGCTAAGCAGTTCATCATCAATTCATCGGCGTTGCACAAGGCGACCAGCAAAAAGCGAAGAAGATGGTGATGGCAGTAGGACTAGTRGCGGCGGGGGGGTTACGGGAGGAAGAAGATAGGTTTTTCTTTTTCTTTTCTTTTCTTTCTTTCTTTTTATTTTTTACATATTTTCTTCCTTTTTCCTTTTTTAAAAAATTTTATACTTTGGGCTGTAACCCAAACCCCTCGGGCCTTTCCATCCATACCTAACCCAAAATCTTTAAATYAAATATAATGGGCTTCCTTTCGATAAAAAGTCCAACTTCCGACTAAAAAATAAATAGGCCCACAAGTCAAGCCTTTAACCCAACAATGACTCTTATTCAACACAAATAATATTTTCGTACTCATTAAACGTGCGATTTCAAAATATTAATCACATATAAAATTTTCAATCCTAATTGGCACAAAATTTCAAACAATCAAACAAAAATTAATAAAGGAAAAATTTTTGAGTATTACAATTCAGCCCTCTCCTTGAAGCTGAAAAAATCTCTCGGCTAATCCCTGAACAATTATTTTGCTTTTGCTATGCGACTAGTATGCAGTCGAATATATATATATTAGTTGACAAAAGTTTATTAAACAACCTCTTTTCTCTTTGTCAATTTTTTATCCCTTCCCAAAAAGAATGATATTGGCATTTCAAGTATTTATCATTAATTGCACAATCTAATTCTCATCGTTCAGTTGCATTAGTCGATAAACGTCTCCTTGGAATGAYCTTGCTAATAAAAAAGGGTCCTTCCCAGCTAGCTGATCATATGCACAATTTTGGATCATTAGGTATAATAGGTAGAATTGCTTTCCAAACCATATCACCTTTTTGGAATGTTCTGGCCTAGGCCTGTTAATTGTATACCTTGGGTACTCTTATTTGTGCCTCAAGATGTTGTTAAAGACATCTACCTGTCTTCATCTACCTAATCCACCTCCAATAGTAGATCTTGCTGCTAATCGGCCATTGGCATGTCCTATTGGAAAACCACCCTAGTCGATCGTATAGTGAGCTCCACCGGAAGGACCACATCTTGCTCATCTGTCAGCCGATAAGGTGTAAATCCTGTGGCCGTTCTAGGGAAATTCTTGTTTGTCCAAAGTACTTCCTGCAGAACTTCATGCCACCTCATAGGTTTATCCTCAATAATTTTTTTCGTCATATTGATAAGTACATTATTGGTTGCTTCTACCTGCTCATTAACCTAGATGTAGTAAGAAGTTGAATGTATAAGCTTGATTCTGAACTGCTCAGCGAAAGGGCCTCCCTTATCTCTGGTAAAAATGGTTCCTTAGTCGATTGTGATAGATTCTAGAACTCCAAAATGGAAAATGATCCCAGGTTTGATGAAGTTAATGATCGTCTCCTGAGTTACCTTCGCCATTAGCTGAGCCTCCACCCACTTAGTAAGAAAGTATGTAGCTACCAACATGAATGAGTGCCTTCTATAGGATGGCGGGTGAATCTTGCCAATTACGTCCATTGCCTATCCTCTAAACGGCCACAGCTTGACCATGGGATGAAGCTTTATGGCTAGGACATTGAAGAGATGTATGTGTTTTTGACAAGCATTGCAGCCTTTGGCATAAGCATAACAATCAGCTTGATAGTTGTCCAGTAAACTCCCCAATGTAAAGACCATCTGAGCTTTGGTCCTACCAGGTGTACTCCAAGACAGTCCTTCTTTGGATTTTGGCCAATGCCCTTGCTGATTCTTCCTTATCTAAACATCCCAAAAGCAATCTGTCATGGTTTCATTTGAATAAATCACTGTCAACAACCAAATAATTCAGTGCTTACTAAATTTGGTTGAAAGATTTCTTAAGTTGGCCGTGATCTCAGTCCTCCAGTCAGTCGCATCTTAATTGTTGATGCAAATAACCAACTGGTAAAGGTGATCTGGTGCATCCCCTGGTAATATATCCCTATATCCTGATGCGTACTGGGCCAAATCTTTAGCTTCCTGTCTTCATCTCTAGGTAAGTGCATGAGTAGTACATCAGCAAATTTTCTTGGAAGGATTGAGCCTCTTGGAATAGGCCAATTAACTTTCGTACATCTGTATTCTCCTTCTAATTGCTGGATGACTAGCTGAGAGTCTCCCATAATCTATATGACTTGGGCGTTCATGGATACTAGTAGTCGWAAACCCTAGAATCAAAGCCTTATTAAGCTTGATTGTTGGATCATCCCTTCTCTTATTTGAACATGAAGCTGCTCTTAAGGACCTCCGAGCCRATAATTGTGATGCCAGCCCTTGCCCCCAAGTTGTTTTGGGATCCATCAAAAGTCAGCATTCAAGGCTTAATTCCTACATAACTTTGTAATTCTGCCCATAGATCTGTTGTATCAATACATAGATGTTCGACTAGGGAATCAGCTATCACATGCCATTTAATAGCTTTTAAGGGCATATATTTTAGCAAGAAATCTGTCAGCTTCACCGCCTATCTCATCAAATGACCGTGCAAGACGGGCTGATTCAAGAAGAAACGTATCAAGTCTACCTTACAGAATTCTACCCGCAATATGTAATATTTCAATTTAGCACATGCATGAAAGGGTAAAAGGCATAATTCTCAAAGGGAGAATACCTAGATTCTGGACCATTAAGGGATCAACTAAGGTCGTACATGGCTCTTTCAATTCCTTCATCATCATCTTGAGCCCAAAGACAGCCAATTGAAATGCTTGTAGCATATACACAAAGTTTTATTGGCCTATCATTTTGAGGCGAAACTAGGACTAGGGGTTTAGCGAAAGTGGCTTTTGATCCAATCAAATGCCGCTTACTGTTCTACCCCCATGCGGATATCTCGGCTGGTCGTAGTTTTAGTAAATGAGAGAATGCTCTAAGCTTCCCAGCCGAATTTGCCAAAAACTGCCTTACAAATTTATTTACCGATGAAGCTCTAAAACTCTTTCTTATATCTAGTAGGTCTTGCTTCTAATATCGCCTTGGTTTTGTTGGAATCAACACCCTTTCTGCTTGTGTAGACCTCTTGTAAATTGGTCATCAGGATGTCAGTACTCATAAGATTAGTCAGCGTCTTACCCAAACATTTCAAGGTGGCAGTAGGCATGACGCTAAGAATGGCTCCGACGTCGACAAATACTCGACTGACTGGATGACTGTCTAGGTGAGCCTTGATGTGTAAAGTTTGAGGTGATTTACCATTTATTTTGTCAACTTGGGAAAAACCATCTGTTGTTCGAATGACATCCTACAGGATGTCAGTTACCAAGGTGACTAATTCTGCCATAGCTTCTTTTGTTGAGAAGATATTGCTAGCTATAGAGCTCTGCTAGTTGACATTTTTAAATTTGGCAGGAAGTAGGTTGACGACACTGATGTTCTGGCCTACCTGTGTCTTGACTAACCTTAATTATTTTTTTAGGAAAGCCTTCTATTTAGCTCTTTGTATTTGCTCCCTTCTTTCTTAGGTATTAGTTTGCCACAMARGTGCGATGACAACTATCTCCTTTTGAATAGTCRATACCTCATCCTTCAGATGGCATTTAGTTGGTGTTCTTCTTCTTTGGGAAAGTCAATCTCTTGAAAAATAGATGTTTGTTGTCCAATCAAATATTCTTAGACTTACCACCTTCCTCTTGCAACGCTGGTTCCATAAAAGTTGTTGATCTGCAATCCTAGGATCGGCTAGTGGAAAGCCTCCCCTTAGTATATTTTTTGGATACTAGGAGCTCTTAATTTGCCATTATATTATGGCACTAATGGCTTTCATTATGTTAGCAACGACTGATAGGAAAGGGTAAGCATCTACCAATGACTCCTGAGTTTTCTTGTTTGAGAACCGAAATTGTCCTTACTGAATGGCCTTCTATATAATGTTCGAAAAGACCACACAATAATTTGTGTCATGACTGAAATTATTGTGCCACTTACAAAACCTTTTGTCTTTCAATTTCTCTGAGAGATGTATTTTTTGCCCAACCAAGAGCTTGATTTGCTAATCTTTYAAGAGCTGATCGAAAATCTGGTCTRCCTTAGATATGTCAAAGGAGTAACTAGGCTGATCGCCTGGCTTGGCTTACACCTTTGCTTCTACTGGCTTCGGCATAGGGCAAATAATATCCTGGTTGTTACACAGACACAAGTCGTCGCTGGTTCACTTGTCCAGGTTTGTTGTTCACTGCAGATTCGCCAGCTCGCCGCTTAGTCGCTGGCGTCCTAATCAGATTCTGCTGTCCGCCATTTGTGCCACCTAAAACCCGCTCCTTGCTGGGTTAATTGTGCTGCCTGAAAATGCACAGATCTGTGCTGCAGCTCACTGGACCGGTCAGAGGTTCCTCGTTGGAAATTGAGCGAAAAAATAGTTCGCTGAAGTTCGCCATCACTAATCGAACCGGAACAGTTCGCTAGCCTACGTTTCTGTTAACACAAATTAAGGTTGAAGCCTCAGTTTCACTTAACATAATTAAATGAATGATATAATTGTGTATGGAATAGATAATCGTAAAAAATATAATTTTATATTTATACATGATTCAACGTTGTATTTAAATTTGTACAAATCATATTTATACATAATTTAAATATAATATTTAAATTAATATGAAAAAAGTATTTTAAGAATATATAATGTTCATGAATAACACTATCTTTATTAGAGGAAGTTTTGAAACATGAAGTAACTTATACACTTGGTGTATTATTGTTGTTAAATTCGAAATTTAAATATGAATTAATAGAGATAAGTGGCATTCATAGGATAAGTGTAAGATGTTGTAAAGTTGGACAATCATATTAAATAAATTTCATTTTTGTAATAATAATTAGGTTACTTTTGGACATATTGACATTGGGAGCAGTCAAGGGACTTCGTTTTACATTAAAGTAGAATTTTAACGTTAAGAACTTCAGGTAAATAAATTTCATCCYTTTCATATGGACTTCTGTTTCTAATGTAATGTGATATATGTTAATTGTTCTAGTATGTTTACTATGTGATCATGTTGAAGTAAATTTGTAAGAAAATTATCTGTTACACGTTAGAACATTGTTTCATGTCCATTTTCATTATCATGATGTATTTTTCTTGGGAAAGTTTGCATCTTCATGGTTTTGATAAGAGAAATGAGTTAAAGGATAAGGTTTGGAAATGAAAATTTGTAAACGGTAATGAATTTTGAAAGTTAGGAAATGGAAAAGAAGGTGTAAGCCGAAGCCATGAAAAATGTGAGTAAGAAATGGGCAAGGGACCGACGCACTCGACCTAACCCTATTTGTAGAATGGAAATGGAAGTAAAATGTACCTCTAATGAGGTGAAAGAAAAAGGAAAAGTTAATGAATTATTAATTGCGTAGCGATTCTACTAGTAAAATTTATMTGATTTTAAAAGAATAATGGCTCACCGCATGCTTAATGGCTAGKTTTCCCAAGTGAGCTCACATTAGAAAGGAAAAACTTTAGAGAATTTAGACAAAAATAATGTTGAAATTTATAACAGATAGGGCATGTCATATACATTCATGCATTTGGAATTTACTTACTAAGCTTTGTAACTCACTCCATTCTCCCCTCATTTTGCATTTCAGGTAATGAGTAGCCAGATGGTGCGCGAAGGCCGCTTGCATACATACTTGATAAATCCAAGTGTCTTGATTTGAAATAAATTCTTGTTGAATAATAGGAATCATTTTAGGGAAATCTTTAATCGTGTACTCATTCATTTAGTTGTTTATTCGTCCATTAATTTATTCTTTTAAATTATCTTTGAATTGTAATTTAAATGAGTATTTTCTTGGTTGATGAGCTTTGGAGGTTGTTGGGATTTCGAGTTATTTATATATGAGTATGGAAATGTTGTTGTGGAATTTTCTTATTTGTGCACAGAGATAAATATTGATATTACAGAGGTAATTTTGCAAAAAATTTCATGAGCTTTTTGTATTAAAATATTCAATTTTTTTAAAAAAATCTTTTCTATTTAAAGTTTCAAGATATTTATTTTTCCCAATTTTCGCAAATTTTGTGACATCGAGTAAATGGTGACATTTTCGGGTTATGATAAAATTTCTAATATGGGGGTATTACAATCTGTCCTTAGATTTCATTCTAYAACATAGGTTTAAAGACAATAGCAAATTAGTGGATTAAGTTTTGCAATAACTCACCTGTGCATTATTCCAAGTGAACCTAATGGTTGATAAAGAAGTGGGAATCGACTACTCATCTGAAGAATTGCTGATGTTGAAGGATCTTGTCGCTTGAATGTTGTTCCTTGTGGAACATCCCTATGTTCCAGTCTCTGTCACATAGAACTTACAGAACCGAACTCTGACATGTCACCTGTAGACGTCTCACTAACCCTAAGAGGGCTATTTTGACCGCTAGCCATGATCTTTCAACCAGAGAGCAGTATCATGCACACTTAATAAGTCCAACTGAGCGTATCAATTGTGTTAATATACAAAAAAAGCCTCGTCTTCTAAAGAAATGCTTTAAATATTCTCGAATATTATAACGTGAGTTCCTCTATTTTGTAAACTTATAAAAATATATGATTTTGTACATCATACTTTAGAAAGATGTTTTCAAGACCTTTCAAATGTTTCAATAATAATATTTTTCAACTTTTGTGGATAACTGTTATACATATTGTTTCTAAAGGCTTTTACACATCATATATTCATATCAATATAACTTATCAAATTCATGACTTATCAAACAATATGTGTACTCGATTGACATAAAAACTTAAATTTAGACATTGAATGATTATTTTTACAATTTACATAGATTTAATCATGAATTTAATGAGTTTATCAATTTACTTGTGCATCAAGTTTGTTACTGAGAATTGGAATGTGGATATATTGTAATGATTGAATACTCAATCGATGACTCTAAGTACTAGTCCAGCAAACAAAGTACTATGCTTGGCTGGTCCCCAGCGTGAGGACCTTTTTCGCCGCTTGGATGATAGTGCTTTGAAAATTTCCAAATTGTCAAAACATGTGGATCATACCTATGGTGGGCCAAATCCGTTTCGACGGACGATTGCACCATATTGTACCCAAATAAATATTGGATGCTCGTACTCTTGGCTAGAAGGTTTAACCCGAGGACGACTGACTCTTATAGCCACGGCTAGCCGGCTTAATTATTATTGTTCATGGGGTTCAATTATAAATTGCATGCGTACATGGAGCGATAAGGCTGGTATATCTTGAACTCGTAGAGTAATTCTCTTACAGTTAAGGTTCAATTCTATTCACTCTATACTTGACATGAAATATTTTCTTAAGCTTTGCATGTTTATTTTGTTCCAGCATTGAGTTTTTTAAAACTATTTTTTAAGAGATATTGATTTTCAAGCAATAGTTTGATCTTTTCACATTCAAACTGAAACACCGAGTTTTGTGGATATTTACTAGTAAAATGGTACACTATCACATGCATATATGGGACTCACTRAGCTTAACTCACTTAATTTTCGTATGTTTCTGTAATACCCGAGATTTAGTTTCTGTTTTTCCTTTCAAACTTTATATATATATATATATATATATAGACAATTCATGTTCTAATCCACTAATTAGATTGTATTCATAATTGTTAATAAATTGATTAATTTACGGAGAGAAGACTTGGAGGCCGTAACGTTTGATGTGTCAATCAGAAATAAATAATTATTTTGTTGATTTATTATTTGTTATGCATTAATATATGAGTATGTTTATTTAAAGGTGAAATTTTATTATTTTATTTTAATTAGAAGTCTTAATTAATTAATTTAAACTTGACCCGTTAGAGCCCATCCTCTTCTTATTTAAATCTAAAACTAAATTTGGAGTTCGATTTTGGGTCAGAAGAAAAGTAATAGATTTTAATTTAGTTGGACTTAGTGGTTAAGTAATAAAAATGGCCCACAAAGAAATTTTAGGGTTAAGTTAGCTTTAAAAAAAAACTATTTAAAGATGAAGATTACTATTCATCTTTTTCTCAAAGAAAACCTTAAACCTAAGCCTCCTAACTATAGCCGCCACTAACCATGGCCTCCTCCCTTTGCCCTCACCGATACCGGCCTTTCCACCCTCTTTCTCTCTCTCTCTCTCTCTCTCTCCTCTTCTCTATCGATGCCGAACGCCACTCCATCTCCTCCGTTATCGTCAAGCGACCAGGCGACTAAACGCCTAGGCAACCAGGCGCCCAGGCGACTAGACGCCCAGCGACCTGGCGCCCAGACGCCCAGAAACTAGACGCCCAGTGACCAAGTGCCCAGGCGAGCTGACGACCAAGCAACCAGGCACCGTGTGCCGTCCGCTCGAGCTAGTAGGGCACACACAGCACTTGGGCGACCAGGACTGCCGTTTGCACACCCAGAGCATATTTCCTTCTCGAGCATGATTGACGCCATTACATCTTAGACTCGATATCACACCTAAGGTTCGGGATTTGAAGTGAATCCTTAGTTTCTTTATTTAAATTAACCGAATGGCCTAGGTTTGTATTATGTAAAATAATTAAGGAAAAATATGGAATATGTTTAATTGAAATTTAAGTTAGTACGATTAAGTAAAAGGAGGATATAATTCTAGAAATATGTTCGAATATAATTTAGGGTGAAATTTAGGGTTCTATGATAAAATAATGCATGTTTTGATTATGATTATTATTTTTTATTTTAAGAATAAATTAGAAGTCATGAAATTAAATTGTACTATTAGTAGTTTGATTTTTATTGATATAGAAATTCATCTTGAGAAATTATTAGTTAAGGTCACCATAGGAAAAACGATGAAGATATTGACGGTAAACACCTGTGTTAAACGAACGTGTTTGGTTAAACAAGTTTAGATGAATATTCTTTGTGTAATAATAATAGGATATTCTTTGTGTAATAATAATACGATAATCTGACACATTAACGTTATGGGCAACCAAGGCACCCCGCTAGCAAAAGCAAATAAATTTACTAAGGACTATAAGTAAGTAGATTCTCACACTCTCATTAATGTATATGTGTTGTTGTTATAATTAAATTACTCTTAGGTGAATTGAATGTGTATTGAATTTGAGTTCTAAGCAATAAATTCTTACATTCTCATTAACGAATATGTGTTGTGGTTATAATTAAATTTCTCTTAGGTGAATTGAATGTGTATTGAATCAGGGTTCTATGTAAGTAAATTCCGACATTCTCATTTAGTCATGATGCACGTGTCTAGTTATCATGATTGAATCTCTATATGAATTGAATGTGAACTCATAATGGATATTGAAGTGAATTTTTGAAAATCACCACAATCTCATTAATTCTGATACTAATATATTGTTATTATGATTGAATCTTCTTATGTGAATTGAATGTGAATTGATAATTTCTCTTATRTGTTATAATGTGATATTATTTTCAGTATGTGAATTTTATTACTCATTAACAGGTTAGAAATTTTAAGTTAAGGGTTCATGTGTTCCATGAGCATGTAGATTACAGTAGTTGCATAGTACATAATCATACATTCAAGAAAGAAAATGTTTTTAAGGAATGAAATTTGAAAAAGTAAATGTTTTGAGGAATGAAGTTTTTAAAGATCTTATTTTTACAATGAATGATTTCCAAACGTTAAGGATTTTGAAAAAAGGGGGTGTAAAGCCAAAGCCATGAAAGATGTGAATGGCAAATCGGACGTGGGCGACCGGCGCACCAGAATCGACCCTCTAAGAGGGTAGAGAAATGTAAGATTCAACTCTTTGGAGGTGAAATGATGAAAAGAAAAGTAAAGGAATGTTAACCGCTTTGTGGTTCTACCGGTAGAAAATGTGATCGGGTTCCAAAGAACAATGGCCCACTACAGAGCTTAATGGCTAGGCGTTACACCAAGTGAGCTCACGACTTTAAAGGAATGGAAATGTTTGAAAAGTTCTTACATTTTGAAAGGAAAGTTTCTATGAGAAAGTTTATGAAATGGAAACGTTTAGAAAACTTTTATTGAGAAAGTGAAATTTTATAACTCATGACATATAAGGCATTATTCATGCATTCATGCATGGGATTTGCTTACTGAGCTTAGTAGCTCACCCCATATTTCATTATTTTACATTTCAGGTGATGATTAACCAGATGGTGCGCTGAGATCGTTCGGGAGCAGGCTTTGATACCCAAGAGTCGTTCTGTCTATTAAATTTTTTGTCATTTATGAACTTGTTGAAAGTGTAAAATTTATTCCTTTATCGTCAAAAGCTTCTGCTGAAATTTTAAATATATGAGAATTAAGTCGGTGAAATTCTTAGATTAGGGTAGATTCTGATCTGGGGGTGTTACAGTTTCAGTGACATGTACAAATGCTTAGTGAAGTAAGGCGACTTTTGTTCTAGAAGACTTATGTTGTATATAAGTTTTATAGAGCCGGGAGATCTCTAATYATTCGTAATGGTTAGGATATCTATATAATCAGCTGAGAGTTGCACTATGATATATTTTGGTAGATTGTACAGTGAAGTTTAGTTTTTGTATAATTAGAGTTATGTACATTGTAAGATTATGTGATTAATGAGATGTTTATATTATGTTTATGAATTTGGTTGATTTGAATGTTCAACTTTGTTGAYTGTCGAGAGGCARACGATGCCCATACAGTCCTAGTGGAACCCAAGGGAGGGCGGGTCATCACAGAAAAACCCTAATCAACTCAATAATCAAGCAAATTATCTTCACTTTTACTAGTTTATCTATATTTTCATTACTTAGCTACCTTTATGATCAACTTTCTAGTGTTAATCAATTTCCTTTTCTTTGTTATCTAAGTTTCATACATGTTTTTATGCAATATTTATGAATTTGAAGTCTTATTTACTTTTATTTACTAGCTTTCTTATATGTTAGCTACTTACAGCTTTGATAGCATAACTTATAGCTTCAATACCATAACTTACAGCTTTAGTAGAATAATTTACTTGCCTTTATTTAGTATTCTACTTAGCACATATCCTAGCTTAGATATTCTAGTATAGTTATAATCTACTTCACACATCAGCTAGCATCATTCTCCACTTAGCATAATCATTTGGTTAATTTTAGCTATCTTAGTTGTATATTTCTGCTATTCACTCAACAAAATCATTCACCTAGCTTTAACTATCTTAGTTGCATCTTTCTGCTGTTTGGTATTTTTTGCAAGCTAATATTTGCATGTTTGCTTAGTTTATTTGAGAATCTCAATTGGCTAAATATCATAGTGCTCATGTAGCAAGTGATTGTTTTTTAACTAGTTATCTTAGTTGATTTGCACACTTGTGAGGTTTAGTTAAGCTATCTCAAGAAATACACATATTGAAAAGAGGTAGTTATGGATCCAATGAGTTGATCAGATGATTAGTTGACTGGAACTCAGGCCTCGTTGTGTTGAAGAACTTAGTATAACATGATCAGGAGAACTAATTTAGCTAGCTAATTTTCGCACGCCAACAATTTCAAAAAATAAAGATTGGAGAAAAGGATCCGGCTATTACATGCAATAATTCATTACGAGTCATTCTTCCGATGTTRCATGATAAAATTAATCTCGAGGTGGTAATCTAATTTTAAACAAGTAGGATACTTGAAGGAGTTAGGTATATAGGTCCGAATGATTCTATGCACCTGAAAGGAATTAATGAATCATAAATAAAAGTTTAAGTATTCTTCCTTTAAATTCTACTGACCTAAGTAATTAGATAATGTTTGTATAATGTTGTGTGAGGGAGGACTCGCTAGAATGCCTTGGAGATTTCCTTTAAATAGAGAATCAATGGGCCTTGTAGCTGGGGTTTTGCCATTTGGGCTCTTTCATTATTGATGGGCTATAATCTTTCTCCTTGATTTGAAGAATTATCCGGGTCAATTGCTAATCTTGCGGGACAGGTCATATCTAGGCCTAGTACAACCGTCATGATTATTGAACTAAAAGAAAAAAATCAAAATTGACAAAGGTGCTTTGATTCTATTACCACCGGCAAGGGTAACTATTAAATACAATAGAATAAATTTTAGTTATTCCTYCGTGAATTTATTGGCTCCAAGATTTATGTAATGAATTTAATTTTAAAAAGAATCGAAAAGCACAATCATTATTCTGGATGTACTTACTATTAAATATTTTTATTTTATATTTTGGATGTTAATATTTTTTCACATATTCTTTTCATTCATGTTCGGAAATAATTCAATCTATCGTATTAATTTCATCAGAGAAATCAGCCTAGATACTTTTAAATTTCGATTTCGCCCCTTATCTATGGACAACATTAATAATGGATCTCTACTATTTATGTTTTTTTTTCTTTTCCCCCTTTTCCCCTTTGGATGCAATTCTTTTTATAGTTCTTACATATGAGTTTGTGAAAGACCCTTATCTATGGACAACATTAACAATTATCGGAAAAGCTCTGTGGGCACCATCAAATGGAACAAATACAAAATCAGAACACTTAAAAATGTAAAATAAGACAATGCATTCATGAATAAGACCTTCTCTTTTTCTCAAACTTTTTGTCCATTTCTTGATTGATGTAACATTCATAGCTTGATAACCACAACATTCTCACATTGCCTCCAACCACAAGTGTTTTTAGAAACAAAGAGACAAGGGTTTCATGGTTTTATGGGTCTTTCTTCAATTTATTCTATCTTAAATAGCACCAAGAGGTCAGTCTTGCAAGATTTTGGAAACTCACGAGTCAATTTCTATATTTCTATATTAATTATTATTAGTTCAACCAATAAGGAGTTCATATTTTTTAATTAAGATTTCGAATTTAAATTTTATGAATAAAGTAAATAATTATAGAAGAGCTCCATCGTCTCTTTGATTCACTCCTTATTCAAATTAGAAATAGTTGAAATTAAAAAAAAAATCCATATTCAAGTGTAGCATTAATAATTGGATTTACTTTTAGAGTTAAAAACAGCTGGAAAGTGTGCAGGAAGGGATTTGAATAATGGACGACGAGCTTGCAAGTGACATAAGTGGATTCTTGCACCAATAACCACCAGACAGACAGGGCTGGAAATCATCTTGTGGGCCCATACTATCACTCGTAAATATGACTATTGGTGTGGCCATTAGGATGTGAAAACTCTTTGCTTCTTTCTTCCCATTTTGTCCCTCGGAATTTCAAAACATCGTCATATCGTCGTATCAGACATACTACCAACTAATTGTTCTTTTAACTTTATGTTCATCCTGCAATACACATGTAACAAACCATTAAGAATCTGGTCGATACTCAAAAGGGTGAAAAGTGTATCTTCTCACAATCAAGGCAATGGAAATGGATTCCGGAGGCCATTCAAGCAACTCTTGTTTCCAGAATTGAAGTCATATTGAACCATTTAGGGGTTCTTCCCAGAAAGCCTTATGACCTGTTTGAAATTATTATTTTTAATTCAACAAGCAGTTTTTATGTAAAAAAATGTTGTTTGTTTAAATTATTAAATGGTGAATAAAAGTGCTTTTAACTAGTTTTAAGGGAATTCAAAAAATCAGACTTAGAACATTTCAAGAACTTATTTTTTAAGTGGAGAAAAATACTTTTACGATCTACTTATAATTATAAAAATAATCTCATAATTTAATTATTGGAATAAAATCACTTTAAAAAATGTATTAATCAACACTAATTAATTTTTACAAGCAATCCCAAAATTGGGCCTTTGATGATTGAATTGTGCAAAAATATATATTTTCTCATATTCCATAGCATAGTTTTACTGCCAAACCTAATTAATGATCGGAAATATTTGAAAAGCGACCTGCAAATCCACTACCCGCATTGCTCCGCCGCAGGCTTATCTCCAACTTTTTACTTTGACTAATCTTCCCGTCTTTCATCCTACAAAGAAATTTTAAGTTCATGAGTAAACACTGTTCATAAAAAGTTTTTTATGTGATTGGTTTTTGGTTGCTACTGTGATAATACAAAAATGATTAAAATATCAAAGTATTTAACATATATATAAAATTAGTAAATGAATTGTTAAACTAAAATAAAGTATCAATTTAATTTGCATTTTTATAYCACCGTATCAAACTTTTCTCGTGTAAGAATAGAACTCTAAATTATGAATATCCATGAGTAATCAACTCTTTTAAATTTTTTAAAAAAAATGTATCAGTATAATATCAATATCTCTTTAGTTATAAAGTATTCTAGATTTGCATGTAAATACTTTATTACTTTGGTCGAAATCTTGTCAGTTTTGTGTAGCGAATACTCTAAAATTTAGTAATGATTATGAATTATATAGAACCATTTCCAGTGCAGTACTGCTGCCATATCTGGCTTGTGATTCAAATTAAGATGGTTTCTTAAAATTGTAGACATTGCCAAATTCAGAGTTGAATTGGGGCCTCCACTTTCATGGCCATGATTTAGTCCTTTTATGTAATTCATATTGAACAAACTGTATACTTGTCCTTTTAAACTACAAGTAATTACTTGTGGTTTAATTTTTTGGAATAATTGTTAAATGAATTGTTAAGTCAAAGCAAAGTCTCGAGTTTGATTCTGATTTATAGTGTTACGTGGAAAAGAGTTATGAGTAAGACATTACGCAATTCAAGTCGAACTTGAATTGATCTCACTAGTATGAGGATAATGAGTCTCAAGAGAATAAGATTTCCATGACTAAGGGAGAAACAAAGAAATGATAGAAGAAGAGAGAGATTTTTATTGAAATTTATATAAGATTATTTTAATTATTTTAATTTAAAGTTTCATAGGTTTTGAGAATTTTTTACTCTTTGTACACYATTTCAATATAACATGTATTTTAATTTTGAAAAAATATATATAATGTAATATCTTGCTACTGGAAAAAAAATAATGTAATTTTATATCACTCTTTATCGTACTCAAGATTATGTGGCCATCAACCGTAACTCTGTTGGCTGAATTACTTACTATTTCTCCAAGTCTCAATTATATAGTCAAAGATACACTTTGATCATTATGTGGTCTAAGCTCCTTTTTTTCTTCTAAGAGTGGGCCAAATCTCTAATTATTACTCTATGTTCGAAATTGAATATCTTAATTTTATTCAATACGAACCTTTACAAGAGCATTTAATTATACACATATTAGAAAAATTGATGGTGCATAAGTATTGACAGTCAAAAGATTATACTCAATTAGATAATAAGAAATCATATGAAATGAAAGAGTTAAATCACCATCTGATGCATATTTTTCACTTTCATATTTATCATTAACAAGTAATTTGACTTTTTTATTCCATGGGACTTCTTGTTATGATCAAGTATAACTTGTCGATTGCCGACAAGTTAAGACCCACTCAGCATATAATTTCCTTATAAATTATATTTGATACGGAAAATTTTAGCAAGTATACTAGATTGTATCGCCTAATATAAAAGATATCGAACCCACAGAGAATTAAATCCAGATCACCATTTACTTATAGTCCTAAATAAATAATTGAGATGAGAATTAACTAATTAAGAAAATCCTAATTAACAAATGATCATACAAAACAAATTAGAAGGAAAATCAATGAATAAAAAGTCTGGGATAATGAGTTTACCAATTCTTCAACTATGTCATCTAACCGACGTTTCCAAAACAACATATCATGCATTGACCAATCAAATCCATGAATATCGAATATACTTTCTCAATATATAAATAACATATTATTCTAAGTAATTAAGCTATATCTCTATAATTAATTCAACCTAGAAAAAGCACTAAATATATGGTCCACAAACATTGCACAAATCATGTAAGCGTATTTCTATTTCACATGTAATTCATGACACAAGTTATTTAACCTCATTGCAAAAGTGTTATCCCTAATCGCCTTAAGTAATGGTTGAAACAATTGAGAAATGGTCAGTCATACAATCTAATATAAAAGAATAATAACAAGGTTTAATGACAAAGATATATCGAATATGGAAAACGGCTAATTCAGTAACTTAGCATAAAGAGATTACAACGTGATCTTAGAACAAAAGATTTAGTTCATAATGATTCAAATAWAATCAATAAAGAATTGAAGATGGAGATAGAAAAACATCATRCAAACACAATAAGCTTGATCAATCTTGAATCCTTTGATCTTCTTTTCCTTCCAAAAACCTTACTCTTAGTGTTCTAATGTGTTCTCCAAAGTATGGTAGGTTGATCCTTAAACTATGGCCAAACTCACGTATTTATAACTTCRAAAGATACCAAAAACGATCAAAATAATAAAGCTGCAAAAAATGAGCCCAAACCATTGACATTTTGGCCTCGATCGGCTCCGATTTGAGCTTTCTTTTCTTAAATCGGCACCTTTTTTCCATTGTTTTTAATTTTTGAAATCTTAACTCACAATCTGGGGCCTATTTGAGTTCTCATTTTCATCGTCGTTATTTCCAAATGTCTTCGAGATTTATATTTGCTATATTAGTTCATAAAATCATCATTTTAATACCTACAAGGTAAAAATAGGAGAGTAGTAATATATTTACTCTTTAAACAATATTTATATCTATATTTCTACTAATTTCATCATAAAAGTTTGTAATATATATAGATATACAAATAATGTAGCAATATCGACTCACAATTACTAATTTAATGAGTTTGTGATGAAATATATGCATTAGTGAAACTCATTGTCTTGGAGTTAAAAGAAGAAAACAAATGGAGTCCATCTCAATGTAGATTAATTAAGTTTTAGTTTTTTGAACAAGACAGATAAACTAAGCTTAACCATTCCATTCTCTTAATCTTGCTGATGTACACTTAAGACTCTTTGATTCCCTAAATCCAAAGTTTTCGATGCAGCAGGGACTTTTGGGATAATCTAGATCTTTCTTTCAACGATTAAAACCAAAATCAAAGATAGACCAAAAGGCATCAAATGCAAAGACTACCGAAAGCCATTCAAGCCTGGTATATTCGAGAATTCTGGAACAGGAAAAAGCCAAAAGGGGCTTAAAAATTGGTTTTTCATATTGCAAAAATACGATTGACCGAGTGATGTTTCCTAGTAATACCAATAGAAGATTTCCCCTCACGAGATGTGTTAGTTTGTATTATTATACATTTGCCAATAAAATTATCCTAAAATTTGTGACATGTACTGTAAAACATTTCCATATTAATACTCTATCAACAATTTATGATTTAATTGACAAGAAATTTGATAATCTTTAACTAATGTCTTAAATTTGAATTTTATAACGTAGAAAAATTTCATCCATAGATTATTATCGTCTCTCTCGATTAGAATCGAAATAGTGAAAGCATATACAGAGGTAGTATGCCACAAAAATAGCATCCATAAGGTGAGATGTAGAAACCACATAGATGATGGYCCCTTTTCATCTCCCTAGCYAGCTAGCACATGCCACTGTCATCTTTGATCCACTTATCACCAAGCCACTCCACAATTCCCAATTCTCCATTCTGCCGCAATCTCTAAATCCAGCAAATCCCACCTCTTCCCGGAAGAACATCGGTAATAAAACTTTCACTTACTTCCGCGATCCTCAGAAACTATAATGATCTTTTGAGTCATGAACTGCTGTTTCAACCTCTTTCTTTTCTTTACATCTTTTGCTCTTTTTACTTTATCATCTAGGAAAACATAATTTCATTTTTTWATWTATTTATAAAATTAATGAGCAAAAGAAATTATGAATGCTACCCTCGAGGCATTTACATACCCATATGCTCTACTATAGAAGAAATCTGCATACACAAAACTAACCAAAACCCAACCCAAACGGCTCAATTTTTGATTAAGAGAAAATCATAAGGCACTAACAGAGGCATACCTGTTCTTCTCTCTCTCATTCTCTCTCAAAGAAACCAACTAAAATGAATATGATCATGACTGAAGCTCTTTCGCAATACTCTCTCTTGTGTTTCTTCCTGTGTTTCTCACTTCTCACGACTCCATCATCTTCATCYGCAAACTCATTTATCTATGGTGGCTGCACACAGCTGAAATACACACCAGGTACAACTTACGAGTCGAACGTCGACTCAGTCCTCACGTCCATAGTTAATTCAGCTGCCTCTGCAAACTTCAACGACTTCAAGATTTCTCTCCCGGGTTCAACTCAGAGCGACATAGTTTACGGCCTATATCAATGCCGTTCGGACCTAAGCAACTCGGACTGCCATGACTGTGTAGTCCATGCAGTGAGTCGACTCGGCACTCTCTGCATCGGCACCTCTGGCGGCGCGTTGCAATTAGATGGGTGTTACGTGAAGTACGATAATATTTCCTTCCTGGGTGTAGAAGACAAGACTGTGGTCTTGAAAAAATGTGGGCCGTCGATTGATTATAATTCCGAATCGTTGACTCGCCGTGATGCTGTGATGGCGTATCTAACGGGTGGAGGACAATATTTTCGGGTTGGTGGGTCCGGGAAGATCCAGGGAATGGCGCAGTGCGTACAGGATTTGAGTATGAGCGCGTGCCAGGATTGTTTATCAGAGGCGACCGGACGGCTGAGAAATGAGTGTGGAGGATCGACTTGGGCTGATATGTTYTTGGCCAAATGCTACGTCCGGTACTCGGAGCGTGGGCACTTCTCGAGAAGTGGTAAGCTGTTCCGCCGCCGTGATTGGTGGTTCATGGTGGCTCTTGGGTATGCTTTCATTTGGTTAAAATTAGTGGAAATTTGATGAAGTCCTCTAAACTAACTTTTTCCTTTTCTCTTTTCAGTATTGATATGCATCAGCTTTTTCTTTTTAATAACTTTTTATAAATTTATATAGCTTGTTAATTAATTAAAGTAGCTAGATATGGAGACTGGTTTTCATGCATGGTGAATTTCTAATTTAAGATTTATAAAAATATTGAAGAATAATATGTAAATATATTTATTTATTTTCTGGCCCATATTTTCTTCACGTATAGCATGAATACCATAAAGTTGACAGGTTGAAGTTGTCTCTTTTAAGTAATTATAGTTTTATTACCAAATTTTACTTTAAGCTTCTCTTTATTACTTCTTTTGAGCAATGATTCATTTGCATTTACTTTATTGAAATGGTGACGAATTCAACTTCGTTTGGAGCCAAAAGAGAGTCAATGAAAAAGAAGAAGGGAAAATGAAAAGCTTCAACTCCTCAAAAGCCATAGATTAATATGCTCAAATCCTAGCATATGCAGATGTGCTTGTATATAGATCTAATCATTCGCAACAAGTTTATTGCCAAGCAACACATAATTGTATATTTTACTAGACTAATACATATTAGTCCAATTCATATTCGCCTCGATATGAAATTTTAGAAGAGCATTTGAGGATAGATAGTTAGTGAGGTCAGATTGGAGTGGTAACATGTGGTAGTGAAATATACATCCTTCATATTAAGAAGGTTTRGTTGAATTATTTTCTCCCACAATGAGATATAGCTAGTCAAACGTAGGATATAAAATAGTCACTAGTGCTATTAAAGCACAAGAAGCAAACAAAGCACAAAATTCGTTAATAAAGAACGTATGCAGGTAGTTGGATTAAAAACATTCTAATATTCAACTCTCTCGAATAGCAATTCATCAGAAATCTGTGATTCCAATCGAACAGAAGCAGTTGAGAATGGTGAATAATATTGCTGCGATTCCAATCATCAATTTGCAGACGATAATGACGATATGGAGAAGACGCTTGCGATTATAATTGGCCTCATTGCTGGTGTAGCAGTGATCATTGTGCTCTTGTCTGCTTTGAGTAAACTATGGGAAAAGAAAGGTGATCATTCTTTTTCCATATTTCATTTCTTTTATCTGTGAAACATCGGAGAACGTGAAATACTTATCAACTTTTTCTTTTCTGATTGCAGATGGTAAATGAGGTTCCTTTTGCTGGAGACTTCTACAAAAGCCAATCCCTTTACTTCTTTGGCAATTAGGTGCTCTTTTGCTTTTCTTCCATGGTCCCCAGCCTCTTCATGCTCTCTTCAAGTTTCGTCCGTTTTTCCCCTCTCCAAATAAGAAGAGAAAGGTTTGAGATTCCACTCATTCAACATATTGACTAATGTATAAATGGTTACATAATTTGTAGAAATGCCCTTTAGCTGCTGAAAGATGAGTGCTACTTTAGGGTATGTTTTTTACTGCCATGGAATGTCAAATCCTTCATTTAGAAGCAGATTAGTGTAAAATATATAATAGTTCCTTTGTTACTGAATTCTAGCTGTGGCTTCATTTTACGATATTGGCGTACATGTTATCCTGCTTTCTGCTCATAGTGGATGCGTCTTTCTTTGGCTTATCACTACTTCTTTTAGATATATCATGTTCGCCAACGCAAAGAACCAAGGCAAGTAGAGTTAAACAAAGAAGACCAAAACTCAAGTGTGATATACTATATGGAATATGCAGAGTAGTTGAGTCGATAACTATCCATTCATCATCTTATCCCACTACTCTCTTTAATCTTTCCTCAATCATGCTCAACAAAATTTCTATGCTTTTGCGGTTGATAATGTGCTAATGGGACCACTGGGGTTGAAGCTTTATGTAACTTTTTGGATTAGGAATGCGATTAGACAAACAAAAGGTTTGTATATTCCTTAAACCAATCTTGGTTCTGGGTTCGATCTTCAAAGCGGGGGTCATGGATGATGCCCAAAGAGTTGATTGATGCATCAGAAATTTAGCTTCTTTTTCCTGTGCCTTATCATTCTTAACTTGATTCCATTTCTCAGAGCAATAGTGTTACACTCACGAAAAAAGAAAAAGGAAATTAACTTCTCTTTAAAAAACATTTACTTTCTATCTAGAAAAACGCAATATTTGTGTGAATCGAAGCAGATCAGCAAGGAAATAAATTTGTTTATCGATCCTAAATTTACTTTATAGCATTTTCTTCAATATATCTATGATTAAATTTGACACAAATAATCAGAAATATGTTTTTTTTTTTTGCCTAAATCTAAGGGTTACCTATGTGCAACTCTCCCCCCAAAAAAGAAAAAGAAAATCAATCTTATATATATATTAAACTTGACAAAAGAACAAAGTATGATTTTTATTTTTTTTTCCCTTTTTGCTTCTAGGCGTTTCATTCTCACTTTATTTTATTTTATTTATTTATGTATTGTTTTTCTTGGTATTCTGTGTTAATTTTTTTAATCATTATGTTTGTGTCTATATCCACTTGATCATTTTTACCAAATATTAGGGCGTATGGGAGGGAAAAAAATTATATAGAGATAGATAAAAAGATGACATCATATCATGTTTGAGGAGCTAAAAAATCTGATTTTAAATGGTAAGTATCGAAAAAATAAATAAAAATTACTGTAAATATCAAGCTAACTCACTGTCAACTTCAAAATGATGCATATCGATGAGCATAAAAATTACGAAAATAATGCATGCATCATTATCGTAAGATGAAAAAGACTAGAATGGTACAATTTAACATATATATTACATATCAAAATGGTACAACTTAGAGAATGTTAGGGAGATTCACAAAGCCATAAGGCACTGATAATAATTTTGTACACAGAAGCGACAAAAAGAATAGATCTGCATGACAAAGGTAATTAACATTATCACCACAATAATACCAAATGGAATAGTGAGAATAGAGAGAGCAGACCTAAATTTTCTGCTACCTTGATAAGTGCCTTAAGGAGTCGGGCTTTGCCATTCGAGGTCAATACGGTTGGGGTTATGGGCTCAAAGCACTTATGCCTTCCCCAAGAAAGTGTACCAAGCAAAATTATTTGGAATTTGTACC
The DNA here is from genome assembly GCA_001752375.1 of Rhazya stricta. Taxonomy (NCBI): domain Eukaryota; kingdom Viridiplantae; phylum Streptophyta; class Magnoliopsida; order Gentianales; family Apocynaceae; genus Rhazya; species Rhazya stricta. Next base: position 1,092,369 of record MEJB01000044.1, read on the forward strand.
ATGGCAAATGAAGGGCTGTCTCCAATTCTTTTGATAAAGTGTAAATTTTTAGTTGGCTTTACTAAAAAGAAAGCAAAAAAGTGTAATTTTAAATGACATCTAAACTAAAAAGATCAATAATTTTAAAGAAGATAATTGTCCATTTTGGTGATGTATAAAGAGCCTTCATGTGTATAGAAATTTTGATCATTTTTCAAATTTCATTTCCTTTTGGCTTCACGATTTCGCTTCTACTGAATGCAATCACCAGAAAAACTCAGTAAATAAAAGGAAGGCTAAAATTGTTTGATTGTTCCTCAAAAGTGAGACCTAAAGTTTTGAGGCCTTATCCACCTAATACCCACCTTGCAGCAATTCATTTGCTTTCATATGATGACTAAGCAAAATCAAGAATTCTCTTGCCCTTTCACATGATAACTAAGTTTAATTCTTGATCTTCTTATTTTTCTGGAAAATGAGGATACTGATACTTATGATTTTCGTTCTTATTCCACACTAGTAGAATAAGAACAAAATTCCATACTAATGAAAACTGCAAGATGCCTTGATAAGCAAATATAATTACTGCAAAAGTGGGAGACCTGGGAATTGATAAGCTGAAAGGTTTATTGCCATGGTAGACGAGGATGGGATACAAACCCAGGAATAGCTGGGTTTTGTATCCCTCGGAAGCAAGTTCAAATTTTATTGCCGAAAGTTTTGTCAGAAGTTTCATACAAATCGCATGTTATCCGCAGTCACAGAAAAGAACTGGTATCAGATTTCATGTGGGCATCTTAATTCCCTGTAATTTAAACCCAGAGTGCACTTGGAAATTTATTATACACAATATAACAAGTAAAATTACATATGCATGCCTTCCATTTAAACAACAGAAAAAGCACTGCCAGAAAGAAACAAAAAAGAAAAAAAATATTTATCATTCTTGCCATGGCTTTATTCAAACCATTCGGTCATGTATACGAAAACCAATTGAAATTTAATTACAAAAAATAAATAAAATAAACCTATTAAAGACATAATATCAAAGCTGTGGAATTTACGCTCGTTTCTTAGATGCCTTCTCCTGTGCCATTTGTTCAAACAAGCTACCATCATAAACAGCTCTGATTGTTTCTTTGTGCAGTAAACCTTGCTTGTCCTTGCAGAGGATATATAGAATCTTCCATTCTGAGTAAGCCGCAACCCTGAAATAAACCCATATTGCGTACGTATTCTAGAGAAAGTTAGAATATAGATACATTTGATTTTTTGCATGTGAATGTAGATATGATATACCATCCCCTATAGTCCTTGTCTTCCCGGTTTGCTTTGAGCATTTCACTTAATTCATCGGATGTTAGACTGTTTTTATTTGTGTTGGCATGCTTTCCAAAGATCTCCTCAAACTTTTCTGGTACAAACCTTCAAATGAAGAAAAAGAAAAAAATTGTATTAGAGCCACTTCCATAGACATACAACATTCAAAGATTATACAAATTTTAATGCATAGTTATTTAGAAATCCTTGAAAACAATGGAAATCCCAGCATTTCCATAATCAATTAGTTCAAGAGAAAGTTAGTGCTATGCTCTTGACATGTCAAATTAAGAAATGCGTGCACCATACTCTGGAAGTGTATATAAAGCAAGATTAGTACCTTCCTTCTTTATCATACACACCAGAATCACTCCCATGCTTCGCATGCTTGATGTTCTTTATCTCAATAGGGAATAAAAGAGAAAACCCCTTTCCCTGAAAGAAATCAGTTAAGCAATTAAGTTTCTTGCAATTGCCATAGAAAATGAACTAGGGCTAAAAATGAGCTTAGCTAAGGCTAGCTCAAGCTTGGCTCATAATTATAATAAGATAGATTATGAAATATCCAATATCATATTGCAACGAATGAAAATTCATAATATGAGCATCATGACTCTTCTATCATCATTGACTAAGAGTGAAACATGATGAACATCAAACTCAAAATTAATTAATCAATTATTAACTATAGTGGAGTGGAGAGACCCAAAATCTTTATATGCACCGTAGGTGTTCTGAAGTTGTCCAAATCCTGAACGGGAAAGCACGAAAATGCGGAAGTGATAGAGGGCAACAGCAAAAGGTTGGAATATATAACAAAGTCACTGAAAACTTTGGMGTGGATTTTCATTGTTTGATCATGATTTTACGGGACAAGTAAACCAAACATTTCAATGATTATGCTATTTAAGTGCTCCTCACAAGGGTCCAGCGCTTTACTACATTTAAATATAGCATCAAACTGACTCCTCGTAATAATGCACGATAAAGAGACAGTGACCTGGAGGAACAATTTTTCGATCTCGACAGATTCTATTTGATTTTATTGGCATACACTTCAAAATTAACAAATAGAATAAGCACATGCTGTGGATTTGGGTGTAAATTAACTCAAATAAAAAAATATATTTTGATACAACAGAAAGAAGGGAGTTGGGAATTACAGGTCTTGTTTTGCGACTAAGGCCCAGGTTGATGAATATTGAAGCAAAAGTCGACAGGAGAATTCCGCTCCCAATTGCTCGAAAGCCTGATTAATTGGCAAAAACCCAGTAAAAATTTTCAATAATAAATCGCAGATTTGTGCAGAAAGTGCAGTCTCAAAGAGCAGATGAAGAAGAAAAGATATTACTGACCTTGAAAAGTTTCCCATGGATAAACGATGCCATCTTTGTTGATATCAAAGAACATAACATGTTTTTGCAGAGCGGTTTGATCATGAATATCCATTCCTGCATACATATTCATCATTCGAATGTCAATCACAGAAGAAGTTGATCAGGAGGAAAATAATGCAGGAAATACGTACCCTCAGTTTTACTACTGAGTGATTGAATTTCAGAATTTGCAGCCATGGCTCTCTGTCTGTGTMTGTGAGAGAGAGAGAGTAGGAGAGAGATTCCAAGAAAAATGGAGGAAAGAAGGGGCTTAATGGGTTTCTATTGACACGACACCAAATGGGGAACCGAATTAGTTGAAAGGAATTGATTAGAGAAAAGAAGAGGATGCTTGTAAGTATCAGGAACGTTCTTCTTTTGTGGGCCATGCCCAGATTTGGCTTCACGCTGAGAGACGGTCCGGTGTTCGGAAGGACCGTGTAATATATATCACGTGTTTATTGTATATGCGGTTCACAAAATAATTTTATTTTAGATTTATGTAGACAGATTAATAAATCTGAAAATAATATTTGTGATTTAGGCCTATTTAATAATTTAATTTAATAGTTAAAATTATATAGATTAAAAGTTTATTAAATTAAGATCATTTAATATTATGATTTCATAATATCTTGACATATTAAATAATTTTTAATCTCTTTTATAAATTTTAATTGATGATAATAGCAGTTAATATATTAAGACATTTCAAATTAAATTACTAATTTTAATCTTCAAAATCATACGTACTGTGACTACTCCCAGACCCTATGTAAGACTGGGGTAAATACATGCCATCTCATATTTCTCGACAATCGAGAACAGACATATTGCAATAAATATAAGTACAAAACTGGTCGCAACCTAAATATTACATTCAATCGATCTACCAATCATAGCCAAAGCAAAGTAAATCCAACACTAATTACAAAGTCATAAGAACAATCGCCTAGTACATGCCTCTATCAAATACATACTACACTAATTCTAGTCTAGTATAACAGGGCTCCTCAAGTTTCTTGATCCACACATGGCTTCCTCTAACAGTCAATACCGGTCATTGAAACATGTAAGGAAAAAAATTATGCTCAATGAGTTTGAGTGAGTGCATGGTGTGAGTTCTGAATAATAATTTCCACATAGTATACAATTTTCATGAACACATGAACGTGTAGAGTCCAGAAAAATCATGTATGCATAAAATTGTAAAATGTCAAAATCGTTAATTAAGGAACAAGATTTACAAAGACAAACATGAAATCCGTAGAAATCCTTTAAAAGGTAAGTTTGATAATATACCATTTGCATACAATCCTTACTCAGTTACCTCCTCATAGATTTGGTAGGGTCAATGTTACCTGGCATATACTATCTTTTGCATATGCAACTTATAAGTGCTCAAATCAACAAGTCAAGCAAGATTTAGCCACCAGAAGGGTAATATAGAATTGATTGCTCTTGGGTTAAAACTTCTAACCTGGGGAACAAGCTTACCAAGATGCACGGTGGTGCTCGAGATGCGATCGTTTGCCATGTCATTCCTTGTCCACCACTGGGGTGCCCACCGGCTTCAGCCATATGGCTATCTTAAGAATTGATGCTTGACGGTTTAAGAGGTCCTCGCACTAAAGATCAACCAAGTGTATTACTTTGTCCACCCAACAAATTTATTGAGACAACCGACAAAGTACTTGTCTTATTATCTCAAGAATTCCACTAGCAATAAAAATACAAGAGATCATGTAATTTCACAATATAAAAGGCATTTGTTTTAAAATAGCTTTGGGTTCGTCCTTTTTGAATGACGATATATATGTCAGAWACAAAACGTGCTCAAAGAATCATGCAACATTTTTAAAAATATCAAGGAGCTACGTATTCTTGTTTAAAGGKTTTCATAAGCACAAATCGTACAGGGATCGAAATACAAGGAATAATTTCATAAAATACATTTCATGGCTTAATACTAAAATACCATCGTGAACATTTAAGAAAATCAATTTTGAAACTCACATGGGTACAAGGTCGAGTGTGTGCAAATTCCTAATTTTCTTGATTTTCGTGCCCTAAAAACATGTCATAAAAGTAATTTGAGTCCATGTCTCTTACTAGATTGTAGTCACTATGTGACCGTATAATAAAGATCAGTCACTATTCGAGACCTATGATCCTAGCGAACCCGAACGAAAGGTTGTAGGTTTGATCCTGATTTGTTGAATTTGTGTAGATAGCATTCTAAATTCATCTGGTTACTAGGATAGAATAATTTGGCCAAGCTACCTGGTAAACAGTTTTTCAGAATGTCGGGGTTCGGAAGAATAGTCATAACTAAGTTTCTGAATATCCCAATGTCATGAAATCAGTGTCCCTAAATTTCTAGGCTTCAGAGATTTCTAAACATGTAAAGATGTTGGTATGATAATATTATGGTAACTGACAAATAGTTACAGAAAATAGGATCTTGATCAGGRTTGTGGTATACTTGCAGGAGTTAGAAAAACGTGTATAAGTCAAGTTCTAAAAATAATTGCCCTATAAAGCCTACTAAGAAATAATCCTAAGATGCAGAGGATTCCATTCATATAAAGAAGATTTGGTTTAATGTTACAGTTAAGTTATTAYAAAGGCAAAACAGTARGGTACGGTTTCTACAAGCAAAACTAACAAGGTTCKGTTCTTAGATAATATCTCTGAATCTAGTGGGTGATGTTTGCTGAAATTAGTCCCAAAAGAGTCTCAAAATCCAAGGCTAACTTTTTATTATAGCCTTAATCCTAGATCAAGCTTCAGATTAACCAACAAAGACTTTAAAGCTGAAACTATTTATCAGTAAGAACAATGGTATCCATAGTTTCTTTGGTAACAACATTCCAATCAACAAGAACTACTTATACTATTAATTCCTTCAATATTTTCTTTCTTAAATCAACCATGACAAGGTTTACAATTTCATACTAGACTAAGGATGCTCAAGAAAGTTTTAAGGAATTCAAAAATAAGAAACAACATAAAAGTTCATCAAACATTATAGTAAAATTTTCTAGCTTGTTTCCTCTTTGATTCCTATTCTACATTTGCAGCATTTCTCAAAGATATGATAATACATCTTAATAAACTAATTCCAACTTATGACTGTTTTTCCTTATCCAATTCAACTGGAAGTCAATCATAATAAGATTATCCCATCATGCATAACATAAATCATACAAGGTTCTATTTTAATATCTCTTAGCATGCTGGCTTACACTATCCAACTATTAAGCAGTTTTCTCTTCTTAAACCATTTYTGAGATTTCACCAAAATTGCAGCAACTTAATATAATTCAATTTCATATACATCAACTATTCTATGGATAACAAAAATTTCAAAAAGGTATTCTTTGAGTCCTATTAATATTTCGATCAATAATTTCTAGAATCATGTCTTAGATACTTTCATAATACCACACATAGCCCTTTACACCTAATATATACATTTGGCCAGCACACATAACACTTAAAACATAAAATTTTTAAGAGGATGTAGGAACTCTTACTTGAAGAGCTTAGCCGAGAGTGAGATGTAAGAAGTGGTGGCCTTTAAAGCTTTCTCTAAGGCTATTATTCATGCATGCAACCACCATTCATGAAGGAGAAGGAAAAAGTGGAATATCAGTTAATTGCTTAACCAAACGTAGATGGAATTCAGTTGGCAGTGTAAAGATACAACAAGGCTTCAGGTTACCTATGGAGGGAAATTGATTGGCAGTTGCTATGTTTGCTGAAGGAGAATCGACCTACTACTTGAATCTGGATGCCACTTCTTTAAGGAGGAGAGGAAGAGTTAACAAAGTGTTCAAGGAGGAGGAGAGTTTGAGAGAATCTGCATGACAAAAATAAGAGAAAAAAGAGTAGTGGGTGTGGGGTGTTTTATTGGGTGGAAAAGTGAGGGAAGAAACAAGACAAGATAGGCTCAATTAAATGTCATGGCGAAGAAAATAAGATAGCATGTATGAGGCTTACAAATGTTATGATTTTGGACTAGTGGAATGTAGGAGCATTACAAGTGGCTAGGAGGGATAGAGATAAGAGAACAACTTGGTGGAGATACTAAGAAAATCCAGAAGAAGAATGAAATAAAAGTCTTGAGGTGGCAAGACAGCTTTGCCACTTGTAGGAATGACTTAAACACTTGGCAAGGAGGCTTGAGTTATTTAAAACCTTTCATAAGGAAGGTTAAGAGAAAGAGAGTTATCTCAATTGGATACAAAAGGAAAAAGAAGAAGAAGAAGAAAAAGACAAGAAAAGAAAGTATATAAGAAGGTTAACCAAGGTAAGAGAGAGACAAGAGATAGAGGTCTTAGAAAGTCAAAATCAAATTGAATTCCAATGGACACTTGTAAGGGAAAATAGCAATCACTTGGCATAAAATTTTACATGTTGCCTATGTCTTAGATGAGGATAAAAGAATCCCATTCCTTTGGCCATTAGGACATCATTTTCAAAAGTCGAAGTACGATTGCCCACTCCGCATCTACTAAYCGRCTCCAAGGCTATCGTATAGGATGTAAATCAGGGATGTACACTGCAAGGCYCATTCTGAAAGGAGTCCCTATTAACTGACTAACCTGAAAGGAGTTAGTCTCAGCACTTGATAGGTTTCGAACCCCCACACTCTAGGTCACAGCGAGGGAAAGTCGTTCAAACTATCTCCTTTAATGGAACCAATTAGTCTATGCCCCTAGACTTTTGGATGTCACTTTGCATGCATGCAAAGTTGGCAAAGGCCTTCATTGTATTGGTTTATTGAATGAGGGTCATAAAGTAAATTTTGTCAAGGTTATGGTTTTGGTGCTAGACTAGGATTTGTCATATCATTGTCCGAATTCATTCTACAACAATCAATATGGCTATAATTTCGATTCTAAATGACTTTAAAATTTAATAAGTGGGTGTAAAATAAAATAGTTCACACGGGTATGCATGGATTGCGGTAGCATAATTGACAATTATTTAGTAATCGAATTTGAGATTCTACATGTACAGGGTAATTTCAAAGTAAATTTTCAATGTTTATAAAGTTTGCTACTTCTCAAACTTTAGATTTCACCCTTCAGTCTTCCGACTTCAATTTTGTCAAACAAGGCCTTATAGGCTATATTTGGATTGTAAAAGTTTTCTAGCTTCGTTAAAAGAAACTATTTATTTAGCTCTTTATTTTTTTCAGAGTGTTTTCTGTTTTTTATTTTTTAAAACTATGAAAAAAATTCTCTTTATATTTTAAAAAATGGCATTTTTGAAAATAAAAATATAAAATTGTACTAAAAACTAAAAACGACTAAAATATTGTTTTGAACGTTTGCAAGCAAAATACATTCCTACAACCAAAATACGAAAAACATATTTTGTGTTATTTTACTTTAATAATTATTCAAAAAAATTATAATTACATATTTAATTTTGATTTAGTCATATATTGATATTAACTACTAGTACTTATAATTTAATTCACAAAAAAATTATTAAAAATAGTCAAAATAATTTTCTAAAATTTTTCAAACAGAACTTATTTTTCAGAAATAATTTTCAAAAATGACAAACTAAAAGCATTTTCATGAAATTTGAATGCAACCAATCACAACAGAAAAAGTAAAATGTTTTGAAAATGGAAACTAAAAATGAAAGTGTAAACAGAGCACAATGTAAAATTTTGCTTCAACCAAAAACTAATGTGTATTCCTTTTTGCTTCAAAAAAATCTAGATTCAACGAAAAATAAATTTCACTGCTCAACAAAAATCTACAACAAACATTCCTTCAACAAAATTATAACTCCAACTTTCCAATCTAAACGAAGTTTTTCAAAAAAATACTTTTTTATTTAAGAAATAAATTCAAAATTCAAAATTTTCATAAGAAAACTTTTTCTTTAAAAATAAGATATTTTTTCCACAAAAAACCAATCTAAGTACAACTAAACTAATAATACATGTCTTCCTTCTTTCCTTTTAATTTTTAAAGAATTTCAAACAACTTCAAATACTTAAAACGTCATTTTTAAGTCATTTCAAACGACATGAAAGACTTAAAAAATAAATTCATATTCAAGTGCAATAAATAAAAAGCTTTATTTATAAAGTACTTAAAATGTCTTGACTTACCCATTTACAAAATGCATTTGAAAAAATAATCCAAAGATTTGTACACAAAATAGAAAATAAGAAGAATTATTTTCATGTTTTCAACAAAAACAAGTAAAGAAAATCAAAATACAAAAAATACGCTTGTTAAAGAAAAATTGAAAAACACATTCAAAGTAAATGAGTTTTTTAGATTTTTATTTTCACAAAGAGTTTTTTAAAATTTTTTAATAATGATAAAAAGAATGCATCTTTAACAATCTCAAAACGCATATTCAAAATAAATTCAAAATTAAGAACAGAAACTAAAGCATATGAAGAACAACGGTTAGATTATGACCTATATGTGGTTCTCTGTGGATCTCGCAGAAGAGAGTAAGGTCCGCCTTTAAAGTGGTCATCCTTAGTTTCAGTATTCTCTCCGTGATTTCAGTCTCCTGATTGATTGTAATCCCTGTRCAGATTCATTAGCTGACATCTTTGCTCATTCTCCGTTACTTTCAAGAATTTGAAACGTTTATCCTAATAAAATTTAACGTCTTTACAAAATTTGATACATTTATATTAATTAATCGATTTTTACGAGCTTTATTTTTATTTTCATTTGATTTTTAATTAATATGAACAAAAAGTTTGATTAGAAAAAACATTACTAATTTCTTTTTTTATCCTTTTCGTACTTTTCCTACCTTTTCATTTTTAACATGATTTTATGACTAATCATATGTTTTTCAATCAAACTTTTGGTTAATTTTAGCTGAAATCTACTCTAAGATGAAAGTAGGGTTTGGAGTCAATTTAATAGTGTAAAAGTGCTAAATTTTTCAAAACGTTATATGCACTAACATATAGGCTTCTTCTTTCCAAATGATCATTAGTTCAAGACATGGGTCGTGAGTTCAAACTCAATTTTAATAAATTATTCATAAATCAAGGACTCGTGTAAACAAATAAGAAACTCTACCTGTGATGAAGAAGTTGATGCCAGACAATAATTCAAGATCAAATTAGACATATTCGAAACCGCATTCAATCGTGGAAGCAACAGCAAAAGAGGTCTGAACAAAACCTCAGAGATAGCTTAAAGTATCATTATTTTGAAGAAAAGGCAAATATGAATGACTATAGTTTAATCAAAAGCACAGGAAAGGGTCGTTGAGTAAAGTTGATGAAGATAGTGATTTATGCTTTTGCGTTACAGATCAGATCTTTGGAAGGAAAAGACTCTGAATATGCTACATATTCTGCATCTGCTTCTACGCCACTCTTGTTAGATATGCTGACTCCTTACTTTTCTGGTGTTTCCACGCAATGTTACATATTCTTGTCTATAACTGCTAAGGCTCCGAAAGACAGGAAGCTAAGAGTTGTCCAGGTGTGGTGTGTTAAAATCCAGCTTTTGACTATTTTGATTCAACACGATGATACATGAGTTTTGGTTAGATAGTTGATTCGCTACCAGATCTAAAGATCCTTTTTTTTTTTTTTTTTCCCTCTTTTAGTATGGGTTTTGAGTTAAGTAAAGAGAGTCCTTATGAACTTATTTTTTAAAAAATACCAAATATTTCTTATTTTAAAGTTTTTATTGTAAATATTTAACAAACTCTTCAAGACACCTTCAAAAATCAAGCAAAATATGCAAAGAACACCCTCCTRGCAATTGTTTTGGCAAGTTTCACCAACTCATTGATCATATATCTATGATAATGAAACTTGATTTCTATCTATATTCAGGGACTGAATCAGGATTTAAAATTAGTTATGACTGATTATCGACTAACGAACCATTATTGATTATTTTTAGGTTGAATACCACATTTATAAGCTTCAATTATAGTGACTACATTCATGTTTATCTTTTCCTTTTTCTTTTACTTTTGGCAGCTTGTTCTGTCAATTACCAACTCATTGTCTGTCTTAAGCCGTTTCTAAATTTACAATTTATACAAGTTATGAATATTATGTTGACAAAATACAAAAAAAAAAAAAAACATGTATTCTTGATGGAAAAGAACAAAACACCTTTTAGAACGAAAAATTAAAAATTGAATCATTTTTTGAAAAGCTATTTGTAGATGCTTTCCTAAAACAATTTTTTATTATTAATGAGATTGAAAAAATAAAATTAATTTATTTATCTTTCAAATCATTTCTTTCAAAAGCCTTTTTGTAACAGTTAAACAAATTATAAGCTTACAAGAATTGACTCTAAGCTAATAACATAAAGCAAGTTATTTAAAAACATGAATAAAAAAATTTGAAAAAATTGTTAACTTTAAAAACTATGGAAAAAGTGCTTAATAGTCAATCCATCACAAAACATGAAACAGAAGTTCTATTAAGGTATTTTACTATACTTGTGTTATTCAATTCTTCTTCGAAGCAAACTCATTGGTTATTATATTGTTATGAATTTTTTCAACCAACTCCGAATCAAGTTAAATGAACATAAAATCTACTAATATCTAGTAAATGTAATTATATCTTGTAAATTATAGCAAATGAGAAAAACACATTTMAATACTAAAAATATCATATTTATAGTTGTTTAAATGTATTCACAAGATTTGAATTTAAAAATTAGTATTCAAGAATTTGACTAAATTTAAAAATGGGCTGGACTTAGCTAAAAATAGTAAGACTAGGATGATAAAAAGAATTCTTGGGTGGGGCTGTTTAGATTTTTGTTTTTAAAACATAACCATAACTTTCTTTGTAAAAGATTTGAGTGGGGCTGGAGGCCGGCCTAACCCATGCGTGGCTCCGCCCCTGTCATTTTTTAATATTGAGTTCCTATTAAYGCTGGGGTAACCTTTTCGTTGCCATCAATAAGATCTCTCAAGAATCGGAGGATCCCTCAAAGCTTGAACACCTCACAAGAAATGCAAGATTGCTGGTTGTCCGTATTTTCACTCATAGAGAGAAATTAGAGATCTCTAAGATTGTTGCTGCTATTAATGATCAATGCAAGAAACATCTCTCTGGTGGGTTGATAGCTTACGCAATTGTGCATTTGGAGGTTGCAAGATGAAGAAATCACTTGGCATTTCAATCTGATGTGTTGTATTGCATTGTTGAACCGCAAAGTTTTTACATGGAAAGAAATAAGCGAAATGCGCATGCTAATTGTGAATTTTGGCAGGATAAAACAGAAAGTTTTATTGGTGAAATGGACAATAAACTTAACCAACTCAGGTAAGATGAAAATGACATCAAACTTAACCCAAAGCAAGGCATAAATACACAAAAGCTGGAAGAAAGTTGTAAGTTTGCTAGAGAGCTAAAAATTGCATAAAAATATTCTAAACAAGCTTTTAATTGATGAAAATAGGACGAATTTAGCTTAAACTTGCTGAATTGTTGAAGTTTTGACTTGATTTTATTTGTGTGGGATCATTCGCAGATCGCCTTCTTGTTAATTTTTCTCTTTTATACTTAGCCGAGAAAGATTTTGTTTCTTGTCCATGATGCAAACTAAGCCCATTTACCCATTTTGTTCATGCACTCCTCATTGTTAGCCCACATCTTTAAAGTGTGCAAGTTTGGCAAGAAGTGGCCTGAATTCTCGATTAGAGGTGGATTTCTTTCCACTTATCTTGACTGATCGACTGACTTGCTCCTTATTGTTAGGCAAAAATATAGGCAATTTGTTGAGCTTCTATCGTTTAGATGTCCCATAGGCTACTACCGAAAATATGTTTCAGCCGATGGTGCAGCTAAGCCGTTTAGAAATTTACTGAATTCAACACATACCTTCCTTAATCTTTTATACTATTCAATCGTCTGAATTGATTGATTTTAGTTGTCAACAATGACAAATTAAACTTTTTGGTGGGAAATGTCATTTTCACATTTAACTTGACAAACAAATTTAATATAGTAGATCATAAAACCTAATTAATGAGATTAATGTTAGGATATGTGCCTTAAACTTAATATTTTCATTGTCAATCTAATTTCCTGATCTAGCTTCATACAGAAATTAAGAGTATATTTTGATCATAAATAAATTAATTCTCCCTCCTTTTGTATTTACTTGTTGCATTTGAATTTTTTTCGACAGTGCTACATGGATAAACTTGATCCATATTTATTGTGGATTATGGGGATAGAAAACCCATAATAACCTCTCTGAGTCTGGAGGAAATTCTTTCCCTCTCAAACTATGATTTTTCCCTCCAACTCYAATTCCCTCCTAAATTATAGTAAATTATACCAATTAATTATCTAAGAATACCAAATATATGGAAACTTGTTCCAATTATCTTCTTCCTATTCTTTCCCAAATTACCAAGTTCTTAATGAAATCTGAAAGAAGATCTAAAATTTGAACAATGTTGGGAACTAACCGTCAACTAGCTTTGTTACATTAGACCTACTCAATCGATTCATTGTCGACTATTACTTTAGAATAACCATTTTCATTGTTTTCAGTCGACTCATTGTTGAATATTACTTAGTACAACTTTGTTCTTAGTCGACTCATCATCGTACAACCTTTTCGTCTTATCAATAATCAAGTTGAGATTGTAGGCTATTTAATTGACTCAATCAACTCAATGTCAACGGTACATCCCTCTTATTGCCAGTAATGATTGTAGGCTACTTAGTCATTCTCAGTCGACTATTTCATTGCATCATTCAACTCACAGTCGTCTATCTCATTGCATTTGCCTCTTTGAAGTATTGGAAGTTCATTTGATAGAAGAAAATGGTAAAAGAAGAAAATGACGAAGAGAGAAAGAGAAAGCAGTAAGAGAATTGACTTTGGTAGTGTACATTAAGGCTTTGGAAATATAAAGATGAAAAAAATAATAAGTTTTGAAAATATAACCTAATAAAGTAATTTGAATTCTGAATTTTGTACCTGACAAATCTATGGGGGTAAAATAGTAATTTTATTTAAAATATTTAAAAAAAAAACCTCTTGATCCAGATCAACTTGATCTCAGAATCATTTTCTCAATTTTTTTTCAAAATATTTATCATATTACAAAATTGATGAAGTATTTTGTTGAAATTTTTTCCATTTATCGCTTACAATACTACCTCCAATTCAAATTATATGTCATATAGCGATTGTGCTCGTAGAGTAAGAAACTCCTAAAGTTAATGAAACTTTAAATTAAAATGACTAAAATAACATTATTAATTTCATCAAAAACTCTACATTAGCTCTCTCTCCCCTCCTTTCTCCACTTTCTATCTTGGAAATGAAAATATTTTTCTAGTTCAAGGTTACAAGGCTAATAAATTAAGGAGTAAAATGGGAAAACATATACTCTATTGACCTCCTAAAGCAACATGCATTTTGAAATAAAATTTTTTTCTAAATGTAACATGTAATTTCAAATGGAGGTAGTAGCCTCTTAAAACTAAACAACCAATTTATGATGAAACTATACAGCGAAATGAAAARGAGACGAGAGAGAGGGAGGAAGACAAAAAGATRGAGCCAAAGTTAATGATGGGAGATAATCTAGCCTTTCGTTGAAAAGTTTTATTTTCATCATTTTTGTTTAATGTTTTACAGATTTTAATGATTTATTATTCGACGTGCACAACTTCAACTAACAAGTAAATAGAAACAAAGAGAGTATCAAATTATCCTTACTAATAATGAGGTTTTGTGTTAGTAGATCTAATCTCTTAAATTAATGAGGTAGATGTGGAAGTTTAAACTTTTTAATATAGAAAATGTTTAGTATAAAAACATGTTCATTCCCTTTAATTAGGGTATCTCAAAATAAAGATGTAAACTATCAATTTCAGATGGAGGGACTATGTCTGAGAGATATTCTAAATGCTTTTATATTTTTCAATATATTTAATTATTAAATAAGTTGGCTATGTAAACAATAAAAACTTGTAGAAGTAAGGTAGTTGCTATTTGCCATTAGTCACTTCGCTCATCTTTAATATATATATGTGTGTGTGTTGGGCTAAAAAAATGCTTTAGCTGATGAGTCCTAGTCATTGTAAAGTTAGCAGATGTTTGACATGCTAGAATACTGAATTGCTACCAGCCGCTATTGACTATTTGCGTTCTAGTTTATCTGATTCAACACAATGAGGTTTGAGTTCTGGCTAGTTAGTCAATGTGAAATTGCTAAATTCGTAGGTCCACCATTTTAGGAGTGAGCTTTGAATTAACTAACGAAAGCCCTCAACAAAATGTGTATGTGTGTATAAATTTGGCAAAAGGACCGAAATACTAAGAATTGACAAGTAAGCTGAACTTTTATTAACCAAAAAAAAAAAAAATGATAAACTAAACTCAGCCAATCAACAAGTTGAAATGACTTTCAAATTCTAAGTCAAAGCAAAGTAGAAGTTGATAAAAGGCTAAGTAGAAAGCTGTAAATTGCTAGAAAGCTAAATAAGTTGGATAAAATCTAATCTAAATAAGCTTTGAATTGATGAAATTGGAATGCATTAAGCTGAATTCTGTAATTAATGTTGAATTTGGTTTGGTCTTATTTGTGGAATGATTTAGGGGCTGATGTGGATGAAAATTCTTTGAATTTACTGGTACATATGTGCCTCTTTTTATCCTTTTTGATGTGTTAAAGCGCTTCTTTGTATTATTTTGCGTTAAACATGAACTAAATTTGATTAAGTAACTTTATTTGTGCTAAACTGTAAAATTGTAGAATTCATGAGCATTTATTGAAGTAAAATATTTTATTTTTGTAGGAAAATGATTCTACATGTGAATTAGAGAGTTCCTTGATGAAGAATTACGAGAAGTCCAAATTTTGGTCACTGTTATGGCATTGATGCTGCAACAACGAAGGACTTGCAAGAAGGAGCAAATGACTATGAAGCTAAGTTAAAT
This sequence comes from Rhazya stricta, assembly GCA_001752375.1. Taxonomy (NCBI): domain Eukaryota; kingdom Viridiplantae; phylum Streptophyta; class Magnoliopsida; order Gentianales; family Apocynaceae; genus Rhazya; species Rhazya stricta. The sequence continues at coordinate 1,108,003 of MEJB01000044.1, forward strand.
AAAAGATGAAGTGTTCCCATGTGAAAATAAATATCTTGTGTGCAAAAAGCAAAAAGTATAAATCACAAAGCATAAAGGACAAGTAGGTATCGTGGAGGAATTAGAGCTTGACAAGTATCCCTAGCTTTAGGGAAACCTTTCCCCAAAGCTTACAAGATAAGCTTCATACAAAATAAACAAAAAGGAGGATTTGGAATACACATACGGAAAACAAGGGCAGCCACACATGAGGAAGAAGAAGAGAAGAGAAAAAAGTCAAAAAGAAAAGGAAGCTTGAAGCAAGAAAGTAAATAGAAGAATAAACTTCACCAAAGATCACCATCAAATCTTCTTTAGGCTTTGTTCCTCCATCTAGTAGTATTTTGAGATTGAGATAATCTATTTATATTTTCTAACATTTAAGTGCATGAACTAACTTCGTAGAAGTTAGAGTTTTGATGAACTAATGTATTAAATGTTYTATTGAATGCTTTGTGTAAGATTTGCACATCTTTAAAGCKTTATTCAAGCATATCTCTTGTCATACAATCACTATTTTTTGGCCATTTAATGGTATTTGTGATAGCTACTTGAGGATTAAAAGACATTAAAGTGGTGGATTCCTTGAATAGATATAGGTTTTGGATGTCTTAGGTTATCTTCTCGTCCAGCTTCTAGTTCAGTAGCTGCCATTCTTCCTGCTTCAGCTACCGGCATGACCTTGTTTCTGATTGATGTGTCAAGCTAGCTAATACCAATTGACGAAGATGTCCATAATATGATAAGAAAGGCTCTGAGTTTGATTGCTTGATGTCTCTTTGTTAGCTACGCTGAAATTTGAATCCTAGGTTGCATGTTCCAAGATGACAAGATTCACCTATTTTGTTGGCATCAGTTATAAGTTTAGAATAAACGTCGTTGCCAAACTAGAAGAATTAGCCTCTTTGTCTGCTAAGAATGAAGACGTTGGTAACCAGTACTGTGGAAGAGCTGACAAACTTGAGGCTTTGAGATGGAGCATTTCTTTGAGATCTAGGAAGATTGCCTTATTGAAAAATGAATTAGCCATTTATTGACTGTTCAGGCAGTTAAGAAGAGGAGTAATGCATCATCAATTCACCAAATATAAAATACATAAGCTTACAGTACAATGGTAAGCAAAGTTATCTCCCGCAGAGAATGGCAAATCAATTTCTTTCTCTTATGATCAATTCAACTTTTGTAACACAATGGTGGATCAACAATTAAATTTAAGCAAGTAAACAATTAATTATAGAAAACTATCTTTAACAATAAACTTTTGATAGACAAAAGTTCTAGTTAAGGTAATTAAATCCACACTAGTTCAAACATTTATTCATTGATTCAATAATTTACTCAATTTTCACAAATAAATTATTTATAGTTGTCAAAGAAAGCTTTAAACAACTRATCCTCCTTAATGTTGACAATTAAAAGGAAAACCTTATTAATTATCCTTAAYCGATAGACAATCCCAGAGATAGYACATGAGATTTAATGTACCGATAGCATTAAGACGCTTCTGTATCTTCGAAAAGRAAAAAAGATCTCTGAGAGTTGTTTCYTGAATCCRAAAGAGAGTACTTGGGTTCTYCAAAATAACTAAAAATTGTAGCATCCCTGAATCTAACCGGGGTTCGCGGTGGTGAAGGAACTGGATCAGAAGAAATCCAATTCTAATAAGTAAACTTTGATAGCATGTTCATTAAACTAGCGTGTTATCCTCCCTTGGCAAATCTCACTCTGATAGCGGGAGAAATAATGCCAATTTGTCACTCTGTTAAACCACAACAAATAATTATGGATTTGTTTGGTTTAACTTGACTACAAGCTATTAGACTTAACAAAGTATTTGCGCACAATATTAAATCAAGTCAACAACCATTAATAATAATTTACAAAGAATAACAAATACTTGTTAATAATTGAGTATATGAACATTTGTAGATCTCACAAATGAATTGCACTAGTGCTTTATTAATCCTTAACCATAGTAGAAGAACTTAGAAACAAAACATCATATGGAAAACAATAAAGTCTAAAGTGAATAATGGAGAATAGTAGAATGTAGTATGTATGTGTTTTCTATGCTCCCTTTATATAGAATAGAAAGTGACAAGAATAGAAACAACTAGAATTTCTAAATTGTCTTAACTATCTAATTCAAATATTCAGAATCTAATCAAATSAAATCACTGATTGATTATAGGAATATATATCCCACAAAATCCTCCTTAGACAATAGGAGTTTCTAAAAAATAGTCTTCCAATATTAAAAGACTTCTCAAATTCATCCATCCACATGCCCACGTGGTAGAATTTGTGTACTTCTAGAATTTTGTCTCAAATCACTCAAGTAATGCCTCTTTTTTTCCTACTACCTCTACAAAGTCCTAAAATGAATAAAATATTAACAAAACACCTAATTAGTGCAATAATTCTGTTTCAAAGCCCATCAAATATCTATATATATTGCACTAGTTTGGATTCTATCAACTCCCCCCATCTAAATGATGCTTGTCCTCAAGCATGTTCTCAAAAAATAAGCAAAAGAAAGACACAACACCAAGATGCATTTAAGCAAAGTCTAATAATTCTCAAAACTTAATGAATGCACWATCATAAGTGAGCTAAAATTCAACAAAAATCACATGTAATCCATAGCACTCAACCAAAATAAATTGTCACCCCCTTAATAATCTCCTCAAAGTTAAAACATACACTTCTCCACCAATCTCACAAGGATAACCACTCTTAATCACTAAAAAATATGCATGATTAATATCACTCAAGTTGACAAAAGATGGCACTACCATAAGCTTGCATAGATCAAATCGCCACCACTATAAAGCGAAAAATATACTCCAATCAAAAGGTCTTTATTTGGTTGTAATGGGGCTAGAGTCATAGGTAGGATTTAATAAGSATATAAAAGGGTTCGACAACATCAAAGAGAATGCACAACCAATCTAATGACATTCAATTATGTGAAACTTTCGCATATCACAAGGTAGCTCACAACTATGCTACTACTTGCTCTTTTGATTTTTTTAATTTTTTTATCTCCCTCTTTTTATACACATATACTCTCTTTGGCTCTTTTCTTCTTTGCTTCATTCAAGAACACCAATTCATATGCTCCATCAAACATTCACTTCTCAATCAACTAGTCATGCATTCCTTTGACATTAGGGTTCAGAGATAGTCTATAAACAAGGAATATGGTCAAGGGTTAAATTCTTGTGGTTTAATCAAGGAGAAAGATTATAAGGCTCAAGAGGTGTTTACTAGGCATAATTTTTCTAAGGTAGGTTAGTCAAAAGCCAAAAAGGATATTCTTAAGTGCCWTAATCATTTTGGTGCWTAGATTTTGCTATGTGGTCTTGAAATGCATAAATGGTGCAAGTTCTAGAATAACTATCTAATGTGCAACAACCACTCAATCAAAGAAAAGATTATAGAAAGAAAAGCTCATTGAGGCTCAAATCTCACTTATAAGTGGTTTCTTTTAGTCGATCTATGCATGTCTATTATCCAAGGTACTTAAGGGGGACACACTCGYATATGCTTGAAATAATTAYTTGTACATATAATCAAAGAGGGTTAAAACTCAACAAATGATATACAATGCATTGAAATTTTTGAAATCCAAAAAATAAATTCCAACCAGTAAAACAATCACCAAAATAAAAAGAAAAAAACTATTTTTGTGATTTTTAAAGTTTTTGACAAACAAAACCCTACTAGTTCGAAAATAACAAACAAATAACTCTCYCCCACACTTAAAGGGTTCATTGTCCTCAATGAAGCACTAAAGATATGAGGAAAAGGAAACATAAATGAACAAAAAGAATATACACAATACAAACAAACAAGAAACACAATAGACCGCAAAAGACGAAAACAATAAATAGAGGTGAAGGGAAAACAAGAAAGAGACTGCCCTATGGAGGATGTGAAACGCGAAATCCATGTTGTTTCAAGTAAGTGGTAGTAAGTGTCTCTAGGCGAGCCAAATGGCGGTTAKTATCCGCCTGCCCATTCGCAATCTTACTGAGAAGAGTCATTGTAGACTTGTGTGAATTAGGTAAATCTGAAGCTGGGGGTAGGGAAACCTACAGAAGAAGGGTGATGTTGTCTCGGGTGTACAAAACCCGGCATATTARGAGTAAAGTGGTTAGTGGAGTCAATATAAACAATTCCCATCCGATGTAAATAGTCAAATCAATAGCTTCCATGGGACATGCTACGTGCATATCTGTAGAAGCTACATCTATGACCYCTAAACGAATYGCTAGGTGTGTAACAAGTGAGCCTAAGATCAACGGATGTTTAGGGTGGGAAACTACATGTTGAAATTGAGTAGCTAACCAAAATCCACAATTAATCCTAAACCCCTTATGCACACACCAAAGAATAAACAATTCAGATTTAGTTACTACTGTAGTACTATCCTTCCTACTAGAAAAATTAAAGGCAAAAAATTGATGGCATAATTGTAATGCAATATCAGACAAAGAAGACCTTTTAGACACCTCAGGAATAAAATGAGAATTACCCGTTGTCAAATCACCCTAAGTTCTAACCATATGAGTTTTAAATTCCACAGGATAATCACAAAAGCTGGCCAAATACTCAATATCAACCATGTGATCATCAAAAAACCCTAAAGCCACATAAAATCATTTAACGACATCTAAAATTCATGCACCATTAATCAAAAATAAATCAACTTAGGGGTATCTAACACATATTTTGTGGTGAGAGTAAATGAAAATGTGTTATAAAACTCTATAGTCAATTCAGTAAAAGCAGGACAGTTAATATACAAATAAGGCGACCAGCCTATAACATCAAAGTATTTATGAACAACAGCCATACCAAATGAAGCATTTTATTAGTTTACTCGGGGTAATTTTGCACGAAARGGAAGCCGTATAACGCTCCTTGGCGACTAAAGAAGTGAACCGAATATGTCCTTTTAGTATGGGACCCGTGGGAGGTAGAATTTCCTTTCCTTTGCATGCCCGAGATTGCTGGACTGTTTGGTTCATTGCAGCATTAGGTAAGTCGCCAGAGTAGAAGAATATGGAACAATAGTGGCAGAGGGAGGCAGCCATAGTGCTGGAGTGGCTGAGAGTGTGCCTCTTGGATGGCGGGTAGCTGTGCAAAGTGGTGAAGGGATGCTCAGCTTGGGTTGGAGTGGAGGTGAAGACCGGCAAGGTATGCTGCCGGAGGTGGGTGCTGACGGTTCGACCTCGGAGTCGCTGGTCGAGATCTAGGCAAAGGAAGAAACAAAAAGTGGAGACAAGATTGGCATTGACCAGCGTGAGGAACGGCGTGGAACAGGTTGTTCGGTTCAAGCAAATGTTGCTGTTTAGCTTGGAGATTCAATTCAGCAACGACTAGAATGTACTAGAGATGGTGTCTCAGAAAATAGAATCGACCTCGGTGATGGCTTGGCAAACGGGATCTCTTCTGGTTGGTCAGAGCCAATCAGCGATGGCATCACATCGGGATGTTTCAACTTCGATTGATTCGGGCGGCAAGTGGAGTGCGAGTTCTGGGCACTTCTTGTCGATCGAGGGATCTGCGCAGGCAGCGGTTGGGAAGCAGTGAGTTGTCAACGTGCATGGTTGGATCTGCACCACCTAGCCGCRATTGGAGAGTGAGTGGGTGACGATGGTGGCGACGTGGCATCATCGGAAGATGAAGAAGACAACTCCATCACCTGGAGTACTGTTCTCCGTCCTATCACAGTGGTGGTCGACGGAAGGAAGATGGACTCGACTTGGCCTATGGCATCGGTTGGATTCTATGGTGACAAGCAGCTGAGATGAAGATTACAGAAACGGCGGCAGTGACGATGAGTCGGAAGAGGAGGCAACAGTTATCTGTTAGAAGAAGAAGAACATGAGAAAAGATTAGGGTTTTTTTTCTTTTGAATACATGAAGAAAAAAGAAAATCTGTTTGGAAGAAAATAAAAATAAAAAATAAAAAATAAAAGGAAATATGTGATTAAATAGATATGAGCATATGGTATTCTGACTATACTTTTGGAAATCTGATGACATCTTGTAGGAAAGCCATATRGGCATATGGTATTTTGGCCATGCTTCTGGAAATTTGYTGACATCTTGTGAGAAAGCCATATGGGCATATGGTATTTTGCCCATGCTTTTGAAAATTCTGAGAAATTCAAAAATAGTTCCTGTAAAATTTATCTTTAAAAACCAAAGAAGTCAATTATCACTCCAGATAGATAATATATAAAGAAAATAAAAAGAAATTGATCATAAGAGGAAGAAATTGATTCGTCGTTTCTTGCGAGAGACGACTTTGCTTACCATTGTACTATGAGCTTATATATTTTATATTTGGTGAATTGACGACGCATCAAATTTTGGCGCCGTTGGGGGGGGAATGTATACACATACGCCATCTATTTTGCAACCTCATAGGGATCAACTCATTTTTCTTGTTTTTAACCAATTGAAAACTAAATTGTTTTGGTACAATATGCACAAGACTCACCCATCGACTGTCAGAGATAGGATAAATTATTCCCGATTCTAAAAGTTTCAGAATCTCTTTCATAACTACCTTTTTCTTAATTGGATTCAATTTCTTCTATTGTTCCCTCATAGATTTAGCCTCAAACTCAAACAAAATCCTATGCATACAAAGTAAAGGACTTATACCTTTTATATCTGCAAGAATCCATCCAATAGCATTTTTATGCTCTCTTAAGATTCTTACCAGGCTTTCCTCTTGAATTTCAATAAAATCCTTGTTGATAATCCCTAGTAGAGTATCCTTTTCTCCCAAATAAACATATTTAAAATGATCAGGAAGATGTTTTAGCTCTAGTTTAGGTGCCTGCATCATAGAAGGAAGAATGTTTTTAGTATTACAAGGCAAAAGGATATTAGAGGATACAAACTTCTTGGCATTTCTTCTAAAGAGTATAATGCCATGATAGTCTCTTGAAGTTTCTCATCAATTTCCTCTTGTGCATCCTTATCGGTTAAATTTCTAATTAAAACCAACTCTAATTCATCATGCAAAAAAATGAGTTTTCATGTGTTTTTCAATTATAGAGTCAATTAAGCTAACTTTAAAAATTCCTTCTTGATCATCAGGAGCTTCATAGCTTCAAGAATGTTGAATGTCACCATATCACCATCATATTCTGAAGTTCAACATCTATTTTTATCCTTGCAATCTTCATGAAAGGCCTCCCTAACAAAACTAGAGCTGATTTTGTTGCACAAAAATCATTTACATCAATAATATAAAAATCAGCTGGGAATATTAATTTATTAACTTTAACCAAAACATCTTCAATCATGCCTTTAGGATATGCATTCGACCTATCTGCTAATTGAATAATAATTCTTGTTTCTTTTAGAGGTCCTAATTTTAACTCTTTATAAACAGATAAAGACATTACATTAACTGATGCTCCTAGATCTACCATGGCCTTCTCAATCTTTTTGTTACCAATGATACATGGAATTGTAAACATGCTACGATCTTTACATTTTTGTGGCAATTTCCTTTTGATAATGGCTGGTACATTCTCCCACACTAAGATTTTCTCATCATTCAGAAATTTAGCATACCTAGGTACTTGTTTAATGGCATCAAGAAGTGGGAGATTAATTTCTACCTTGCTGACAATCTCCAACATCTCCTTTATTTCTTCTTCTTTCTTTGTCCGTGTCAATCTACTAGGAAAAGGAAGAGCAATTAATACCTTAGGAGTAGAATTTTATTTCTCATTACTTATTTTTGAAATTGAGGCTTTTTCGGAGTTTATCTCAATTTTTTATTGGGTTTCTTTAGTTTGTTGATTTTCCTTCAACTCCTTGTCACCTTTAAAAATCATAGTAGTCACATTTCTCATGGATTTACTTCTACTTGTGAAGGTAGTTTACCTTGGCTTGTTTCCAACTTACTCACAACAGTTGCCAATTGTGTCATCCGTGTGTCCAAATGGCGAGTGCTCATCTCATTTTTTGGCTGAAAACTCTGATTTTCTTTTTGAATCCTTTAATTTTCTTGCTTCAAAAATTTGTTAGTTTTAGCAACATCTTTAACAAGATCTTATAAAGATGTACCTGAATTGGTGATTGCTTGATTTAGCTGGGGCGATCTCACTTGTGATTGCTGTTGAAAATTGGGTGCTTTGTTTGCATAGCTAAAATTTGGATGGTCTCTCCATCTTGGGTTTTAGGTGTTAGAAAATGGGTCATATCGCCTTTGTTGCTGTCCATAGGTACCTCCAACTGCACTTACCTGTTCAATAGGTGTATTTTGAATAGTTGGACACATGTCAGAATTATGTCCCAGATTGGAACATATTTTGCAGGATTTTACTTGTTGTATTTGCCAATCTCTAAAACCAATTTCTCAACCAAGGATGTTAGTGTATCAATTTTATGATCGAAGTTTGAGCTATTCACCTCATTTACTTTCTTGGACACATCTTGTCTTGTACCAGATTGTTGAGCATTTGCAGCAATATTTAAGATAAGAAGTTTACCATCTTTAGGTGTCTTGTTTACCAAAGCACCTCCATTGGTTGCATCAATCATATTCCTATCCATACATACTAGATACTCATAAAAATATTAAATTAATAATTATTCAGGAATCTGGTGATGAGGACAACTTGAATAAAGTTGTTTAAAAACGCTCCCAATATTCATACAAAGTCTCCACATTAATTTGCCTGACTCCACAAAATTCTTTTCATATGTTAGCTGCCCTAGAAGTTGGGAAATATTTCTCTAAAAATTGTTTTATTAATTCTTCCCAACTAATTATTGAACTTGATGGTAAGTAATATAACCAATCCTTAGCTTTATTAGCTAAGGAGAAGGGAAAAGATATYTGCATGAGGTTGCAAACTGGATGGGTATGTATATAGATTTTCAAAATAATGTCAATTTGCCACTTTGTTAAACCACAACAAACAATTACGGATTTGTCCGGTTTAACTTGGCTACAAGCTATTAGACTTAACAAAATATCTRCACACAATATTCAATCAAGTCAACAACCATTATAATAATTACAATGAATAACAAATATCTATTAATAATTGAGTATATGAACACTTTTAGATCTCATGAATGAACTGAACTAGTTCTCTATTAATCCTTAACTATAATAGAATTATTTAGAACCGAAACATTATATGGAAAATAATAAAGTCTAAAGTGAATAATGGAGAATAGGATGTACTATCTGTGTGTTTCCTGTGCTCCCTTTATATAGAATAGGAAATAATTGAAATTCCTAAATTGTCTTAACCACCTAATTCAAATATTCAAAATCTAATCAATCAAATCAGTGATGATTACAAGGGATATACATCCCATAAAATCCTCCTTAGACAATAGGAGTTTCTAAGAAAATAGTCTTCCCATCTTAAAAGACTTCTCCAAATTTGTCCATCTGCATGCCCACGTGGTAGAATTTGTTCACTTCTGGAATTTTATTTCAAATAACTCCAATAATGCCTCTTTTCTCCTACTAACTCCACAGAGTCCTAAATGAATAAAACATCAATAAAACACATAATTAGTGTAATAATTTTGTTCCAAAGTCTATCAAATATCTATATATATTGTACTAATTTGGACTCTATCAAGGAATTTATCCTAAGACAAAAAAGAAGTTAGCTCAGTAGGAAAAGCTATGGGTCAGCTTGTTCGGGGAGACTAATAAAGTGGAGATAGAGCTCTGGAATTGGAAGCTAAATTGGAGATCGGCTTGAAAACTTGTAAAGAGACTTGGGATGCATTTCGTACCAACTTGTTGATCCGCTTTAGAGTCCAGGTGGACGATCTATGAGAGCCGATTTTGGGGGCTTACTGTAATACCTGAGATTTTACTTTTTATGAATTTTGTATGGTCGTATGATTATGTGTGTTAACTAGGGTTGGATAATTTTCTGTGTGGTTATTATTTAATTGTACGTTTAATAAGTATAGAATTATCATGTTAATCGAATTAGGGTACTTGGTTAGTTAGTGGCTCGCCTTGTTAGGTTTATTCGTTTCTCCTTTAGAAACTAGACATTTACGGAAAGGAAAGTCCATAAAATTTAATTTAATTGATTGGATTGGTTATGGAATAGAGAGGCTCAAAGGATTTGGGTTAGGGCCCAAGTTTGAAATTTGAAGAAAATAATAATAATAATAAAATAAGAAATATAATTAAAAAAACCCTAAACCTTTTTTCTTCCTCTCCTATTTGCCACTTTTGCCACCTCTCTTCTCACCGTCTTCTTCTCCCTCCCTCCTCGCCGTCTTTCCCCTTTCTTCTCTCTACAGCCGCTGCTTTTCTTCCTCTGTTCTTCCTCTTGCCCGACGTAGCGTTGTCGTCGAAAATCCAGAGCTGCCGCGCAAATTTGGATCTTCCCTCCCGGTGCTTCTGCCTGGGGGAGTTACACTGCCGCCAAGAGCACAGTCGTCGACCTTGTCCAGTTCATTGCTAGTCATTGGTTCGCACGAGCTGCTCTCAACTCATCAGTTCCTGCCTTTGTTGGTCGTCGCAGTTGGACCGCTACACCCCCCTACTTGCCCAGATCCAAGCTTGCCTCGTCCAAATCTGGTGCATCGATCAAGTCTAGATATGCTGAACCGAAGTCCAATGGTGGATACCCTTCAGTCGTCCTCTTCTCCCTCGCGGTGCGCTTGTCGTTGCCGCGACCGATGCTGTCCAAGTGTCGATATCTATCCTGGTCAGCTGAGTCTGGCCAAGAGCAGGGGTCTTTGAAGGCCATCAGGCGCCCAGACGCCCAAGCGACCAAGCACCATACGTGACCAGGACTGTTGCTTACGCACTGCCTGAGCGTATGCCTGGGGTGCAATGCCACTTCCGCAATACTTCGAGTTTGTCGATTTAAAGGTGAAAATATTATTATTCAATTTTGAAATTTGATGACGTGAAAATATTATTATTCGATTTTGAAATTTGATGACTTATGTAATTATGGCCTATAGTAAAATTGTGAAAGAACATAAATTAAGTTTAATACCCGATCTAAGAATGAGTTTAAATTGTACAAAGAATGTATTTTGAACAAAGAATGTATTTTGACTTAAAAATGTATTGTTTTGGTATTACTATTATCAATTCTTGAGAGGGGTGAAAAGCTATGAAATAAATTGTACCTTTAAGAATGTGATAGTTTGGTGATGTGGGAATTAAGTACAAGTTAAAATTGATAAATGACGTTCATGGAATAAGCATTAAATATTTAAGCTTGGACAATTGTATTAAATGAATTTTCTTTTTGTAATCATAATTAGGTTATTTTCTAGCACATTAACGTTAAGAGCGGTCGAGGAACTCCGCTTTGCAATTTAAATAAGAATTTTAATGTAAAGGACTCCAAGTAAGTAAATTGTTACATTCTCATTAACGCATGATTTTAATGTAAAGGACTCCAAGTAAGTAAATTCTTACATTCTCATTAACGCATATGTATTGTTATTTTAATTAAATTGCTCTTAGGTAAATTTAATGTGTATCGAATCTGAATTCTATGTAAGTAAATCCCCATACCCACCTACTTTTTCTGTTGTGTGTGATGTGGTGACTGTATTGGACTGTGTTATGGAATGTATTATGATTGTGTTGAATTATTTCACGTAATATGTATTTTGCATTGTTATTATGTTGAATGGTGTTTAAATACGGTTTTATGTAGTTCATATCATGAGCATGTAGTTATACTATTCTATATCATTCCTGGCACAAGTCATTCATACATTTAGAAAGTGAATGGCTTAGGAAATAAAATTTGAAAGGAAGTGAAATTTTATAAATAAATTATTATCAAGAAAATGTTAAGATTTTGAAAAGGAATGTAAAACCTAGCCATGAAAGAGGTAAGTGCGAAATGGGGCGTRGGGGACCAGCGCATCCGACCCAACCCTCTTGTAGGATAGGGAGATAAGTAACGTTCACCCTTGGAAGGTAAAAAGATGAAAGGAAAAATTAAGTGATGTTAACCGTATTGCGGTTATATGGTAGAAAATGTGATCGGGTTTCAAAGAATAATGGCCCACTACAAGCTTAATGGCTAGATGTTACACTAAGTGAGCTCATGACTCTAATGAAATGGAAAGGKTTTTCAAAGTTCTTACATTTTGAAATGGAAGTTTTATAAAATTATTTAGAAAGATTTATTGAGGAAGTTAACTATGAATTCATAATATATAGTGCATTTCACATACATTCATGCATGGGATTTGCTTATTTAGCTTCATAGCTCATTTCATTTCCTTCTGCATTTAAGGTGATGTGTAGCCAGATGGTGTGTGAAGGTCGCTTGTGGGCAAGCCTTGATATCTCGAAGTGTTAKTTAAATAAATTTTAGTGAATAAGGTAAATGGTTGACTAGAGAGATTTTATGTATTATTTAAGATATTTCTTTATTAGTTTAACTAATCGTGCTTTAAATTCTTTCAAGTTCCATAAATTTCAGTTTTGGTAAATGTTAGATTGGTAAAAGATTGTTGGCATACATTATTTATTATATTAGATGTTTACTGGGTTGGAATGCATGTTGTTTACGGGTATTGAAAATGTTTTAGAACTTTTTAAATGTGTACAGGGGGTAGTTGTTAAGATTATATAAAAAACTCTATTGAAATTTTTATAAAACTTTTTAGATAAGTGTTCAGATTTCTTTTGTTTCCTACAGTAGTTGATATGATTATGAGTAACGTCAGTAATATTCTCGGCTTAAGATAGTTCCTAATCTGAAGGTGTTACACTTAGACTTATGAGAATGTTGAAGCCATAGCAATTGCTGAGCCAATTGAGCAGATCATGAAAGCCGTTGAAGGAAATGAGTCAATTAGGGAAGCCACAGTTGAGGAAATCAGAGAAGTTGTACAAAAAACTCATGCTATAAGTGTAACCCCAGTCCTTGTTCCTGTTACTGCCCAAAGATCCAATGATCATGTAATTGGCGATCTGAAAGGCTCCAAAGCGGAAACCCTTTTAAGAATCATGGAAGAAGTTGTGGAAAATGAAGTGAAGGATGTTGTGCTGTTGATGATTCTTCCACCCAGGAAAATCCAAAGGGAAGTGTTGAAGAAAAGGTTGCTCCCAACGAGGAAAATCCAAAAGCTATTGAGGAGGTGACTGGCCCACGGCTGAGGCTGAGGATCTAAATAGAAAAGTGGTGGATGCTACTCCACTGCAAGTCATTCTGCTTCGCCAAGACAAGGATATACATCTTAGTGGCTAATCGCCTAGCTTGTAGCCGATATCTTTCATTTCATTTTGAAAAAAATGGCTGTAATGTAAGTATCAGTTGGCCTGTAACCAATTAAACTTTAAATGTTTTGAATCTGAATATCCTTTTCCGAAAGAGGGATAATTTTTCTTGAGATATTTTTCATTAATTGTCTTTTCAATTTGTTGTCCGTGTGGCTCCATAGTTGATTGGTTCTCACTGGAAACTTTACTGATCAGATAAGGACCTTCCCAGCTAGTCGATCATTTTTCAAACATAGGATCCTTTGGTGCTATCGACAAAACGGTTTCCAAACCATGTCACCTTCCTGAAATTGCCTAACCTGGACCTGTCAATTATAGGCTCAGTGTTATCTATATGCCTTTGGATGTGCGCAAATGTCAACCATCTCTCATCATCCGCCTTATCTAATTCCACGTATAAAACAGACTTTCATGGAATAAAATCTTTTATTAATATTGTGGTGGCCAATAATCTTTTCTTTTTTAYTTATTTTTTGTTTCTAGTAACGCAATCTGACCTTAACTAAACTTTGTAGGGAAGTCCCCGTAGCAAATACTAAATCAGTTAAATCTGCCTTTCATTTTAGCCTTCCCCCCCCCCCCCCCCCCCCCCCCCCCCCCCCCCCCTCTTCCTAGGKCCTTTTCCACCGCTTTGCTCACCGACTGATGGAATCGGAAATTCTTCGGCAACTGCAACAATTTACTATTACAGCAATAAAAGAACAGACCCTTGCCATCCCTCCTGAGGTGATCCAGGTTGGCCTTCACGCATGTTTATTAAGTTCTGTAGGCAAGCCACAGATTGACAAGGACCCTCCTTACAAAACCCTTAAACTTATGATGCAAAAGGCATGGAAAACAGGGACTATACGTCTAGCTAAATTACCCGAACATCTGCTCCAAATTTTCTTTCAAGATGAAGCTACTATGAAGAGGATTTTAAATCAGGACCTCAGTGCTTTGAAAATCATCTGTTGTCCCATGCACCATGGAGACCCTGTTCCCCTATTACATTATTAGAATCGAACAATGTCTGGTATCGGGTGCATGTGTATAGATTATCACCAGAGCTATGTACCCTGGACGTTGATAGGCGCTTGGCTTCTCAGCTCTCTGATGCCAGTGAACTTCAGCTTCGAGAAAGAAGCACCAAATGGAACACTATTGTTCCGGATTCGCATCTTGGACATCACTTGCCCAGCTCGAAGAGTGCGCCCGCACTTACCTTCTCAAGGAGTTATCTGGGGCCTCTTGCATTATGAAATGTTGCCCTTCATCTGTTATAGATGCGGGCTGATTGGCCATGATACCAGAAATTGCGCTTAAGGGGATGGCCTCCCAATCACAGTCGAGGTTAGAGTGTCTTTTCAGAATGGTTTGTGGCTCCATGCTGCTTCTGAAAGATAAACTATCCACCAGTCTTGCACCATTGAGCAACCATTTCAGATTACTACCTACCTGGAATCGCCACCATGATTAAGGAACCTTTGATGCTGGACCCCATAGACCCACTTGCCCCTTCAACCATTCACTTACATTTGCAAGCTCAATCACTTAATCCTATATCACATGCGCGTGAGACATCGACTTTAATGTCTATCATTATGCCTATTGAGCATCTCATTATAGTAACTATTGACTTCCTATTTACTCGGCCATTCCCCAATCTAACACTTCCCCGMGCACCACAACTAGCATTCATGTTGATACAGAAATTTCGGAGCAACAGTTGAACAAACTGCAAAGGAAGTAGAAACCTATACATTTACACCCTCAAAATTCATCTCCGAGAAAGAAACCATGTCAGATAGACAAAGATATTGACCTGAATGCTATACCAAACCAACCCAATTCTCATACCATAGTGGGCTAGGCCCAACTTAAATGTATGAAGGACCTGATGACTCAACAAGTACTCGTAACTGTTGATACCAGTAAAAGAATCCGTTTAACAAGAAATGTCTCTCCATTGAACTTTGATCTAAATAACTTACTTATTCTCTTCTGGCGGAGGCTGCTCAGTAGCCCCCCCGACCAATGAGTTTGCCAATATGGAATTCCCGGGGGCTGGGGAACCCCTGCGCAATTCGGCCCTTACGACGATGATATCCAAAGAAGTCCCAACATTTTGTTCTTGTGTGAAACTAAAATCGTATCTTCACGTTTGCAAAGAATCAGAGCTAAGGTAGGCACCGAACATAGTTTTTGTGTGGACTATTAAGGGAAAGGAGGTGATCTTGCTTTTTTTCGGAATTCTGATTTCAATTTTGCTTTGCAGACTTACTCTTCGAATCACATGGATGTTTTGGTGAACAATTGGATAATTGCTCAAAGTGGCTTTTCACAGGGTTTTATGGTCACTCAGACAAAAGCGACAATTGACATGGGAGATACTCAACCGCATTGACCAAAATCGGACGATTGCATGAAATTTTGGAGGTGATTTTAATGAAGTCTTATTGGCTTCAGAATACAAGGGTTTGCTTGACCTTAACTCTTCTCAGATTGCAGCGTTTCGTGATACCGTAGAAACAGCGGGTTTGCAAGACTAATGGTTTACTGGAGCTCCTTTCACGTGGTGCAATGGACTAGATGATTCTCAGCAAGTGTGGGTTTGGTCGGATCGAGCCTTAGCTAATGCGGCATGGCCTGATCTTTTACCCCATACGACATTTACACATGGCCTTCCCTATCGTTCAGGTCATGYTGTTTTACATGTTCAATTAAAAAAATCCAACTCTGCCTTACCCTACCTCACCATCTTCCTACAAGATTTGAGACCTACTGGCTTCAGGACCCTACTTGTTCTCAGTTGCTATCCTGAAATTGGACACTGCATGGGAACGTTCTACCGAACTTGACACATCTTACACAAACCCTAAATGCGGGGAGCAAATCAACATATAGATATTTACCAGCTAAAGTCCGAAATGCTCAACCAGAGGAAAAAACTCGATCATCTACTCCAATTGTAGGAGGAATTCTGGCATATCAGGTCACGAGCTCAATGGCTTAAGTAGGGATACCGTAACACAGCCTACTTCAACCATAAATCAGCTCAAAGACAGGGCAGAAATCATATTACTCATTTAATGGATGATCATGGGTTGACTAGCAGGACACCTACTGAATTACATAATACATTTGTTGGTCATTTCAACCAATTGTTCACTGCCACAAACACCAACCGCAACCTTGAGGCTTTGATGGGGGATATTGTGTCTACAAAACTTCCTGATAGGGAGAAGTCCTTCTTGGTTTCACCATTCACTTCTCAAGAAGTTCACCAAGCACTGAAGGACATTCATCCTACTAATGTTCCGGGACCGGACGCCTATCATGGAATCTTTTACCAGAGATTTTGGCACTGTATTGATCCAGATATAACTCAATTGATCTTGGGCATCCTGAATGACGGCCATGACATTGAATCTATTAATCGCATACATTTTGTATTGGTTCCTAAAATACCTAATCCAACGGGCTGTAGATTTCAGAGCGATTGGTCTTTGCAATGTAATCTACAAGAATGTCTCCAGAACCATCTCAACAAGCTTCGACTTATCCTCCCATGCATCATTGATGAAAGTCAAAGTGCCTTTGTGAAAAAGTGGCTTATGATTGATACTGTCCTCATTGCATCTGAAATGTTTAAGTAGCTTAAGCGAAAGAAAGGTTGGCCACACTTAGCCTGTAAACTAGATGTAAGCAAAGCATATGACACGATTGAATGTGATTATTTGAAACGGATTTTATTGCAACTAGGTATACCAGATTGGTTGACCAATATATTATGAAATGTGTTTGTTCCGTTTCCTATCATATCCTTATTAATGGCGTCCCATCTATAGCTTTTAACCCCATACCAGGTCTCCTAGAGGGAGAGCCGTTATCTCCCCTTTTGTATGTCATTTGCACCGAGGGTTTATTTGCTCTACTACTTCATGCCTGAAAGACGATTGTTTTTACAGGGACTCGAGACGGATCATTCAGCTCCTGAATTGACCCATCTATTACTTGTTGATGATTGTTTATTACCAATGCAGGCTTCATTATCTAACGTGAGGACTGCTAGTCATCTCCTTCAGCAGTACAAAGCAGCTTCAGGCCCAGGCGATTACTCTTGCAAAATCGATGGTGGTTTTTTCCGAGCATAGACCTGAGAACATTAACGCTGAAATTTCAGCAAAATTGAGACTTTCTGACCTTCAAGCCACAGCGAATATTTGGGTCCCCCTTACTTCATAGGTCAGTCCAAATGCACTCTCTTCTCTTATATAAAAGAACGTATTTGGAAGAAAATTTGGCGTTGGTAAGGAAAGTGTTGAAGTGAGAAGAACACTAGCTGAAAAAGGGGAGCGAAAAATATGGACTAGTGATGGGATGAAGAAACAGAGAAGTAGGTGATGGAAAAACAGAGGGGTGGTTGGACTTTGTTTTTTGTATGCAAAGTAGAGTGTCACTAATTCTTCTTCTCCTTATTTGTGACAATAAGCTCATATTTATAGACATTTAGGTCAGTGGGATGCAACCCATCTTCTTTCTTGCACAATCTTGTATGTTCTAGGTCTTTCTTATATCTTTCTTCTAGAGACTAGTATCTATTCTCTATTTTTGGATAATTTTCTAGATTTTTCTAGAAATGGCATTATAATTTTAACACTCCTCCCTAATGCCTTTTTGTAATTTCGATTAAAGTTCGCATCATCTCGAACTTTGGTCTTGGAAGTGCCTTCGTGAAAATATCTACTTTTTGCTCATCTGTGCTACAATAATTTAGCTTGATTTCACCATTAGGTTTAGCCTCTCGTAGGAAATGATACTTTATAGCTATTTGCTTAGTCCTACTGTGATTTACCGGGTTCTTTGCCATGGAAATAGCCGATTTGTTATCGCAATAGATCACAGTAGATATTTGTTGCTCGCCCATGTCTTTCAATATTCTCCTTAGCCATATTGTTTGACTAGCTGCTGCCGAGGCTGCAACATATTATGTTTATGCAGATGATAGAGCAACTGTATCTTATTTCTTGGATGACCAAGAAAAGATTCCCGATCCAAGTGTGAATGCATATCCTGATGTACTCTTCATATCTTCAATTGATCCAGCCGAATCACTATCAGTATATCCGATTAGGCTTGATGTTTGAGTAGGCTTATACCAAATTCCAAAGCCTATCGTACCTTGCAAATATCGTAGTATCCGCTTTGCAGCTCCGTAATGTACTTGACTTGGTGCCTAATTAAACCTGGATAGTAAGCTCATTGCATACATAATGTCTGGCCTTGTAGCTGTGAGATAYAGTRAGCTTCCAATGAGACTCCTATRTTTTGATGYATCARSTTCYTTCGAGCCATCATYTTTCTTRTACTTCTCATTAGTVACTAGTGGTGTTGCAACTGGCTTGCAACCATACATTCCAAATCTTTTCAGAAGAGTTTCTGTGTACTTCTTCTGAGATAGAAATATACCATCTTCATTTTGATCAATTTCCATACCAAGGAAGTATTGCATAAGACCAAGATCGCTCATTTCAAATGTTCTCATTATGTTCACTTTAAACTCTTTGATCATCTTCTCGTTATTTCCTGTAAAGATGAGATCATCTACATATAATGAAACAATAAGAGTATCTGACTTACCTTGAGTCTTGATGTATAGGGTTAGTTCACTTTCGCTCCTCCTGAATCCTTGATCGATGAAGTAACTATCAATCTGACTATACCAGGCTCTGGGTGCTTGCCTAAGCCCATATAGTGCCTTTTTCAACTTTAGTAGTTTTCCTTCACTTCCTTTAACAATAAAACCTTGAGGTTGATCAACATATATGTCTTCCTCAAGAAGCCCATTTAGAAATGCTGATTTCACATCCAATTGATAGATTTTTCACTTTTTTTGCGCTGCAAGTGCCACTAGTGCTCGTATTGTATCAAAATGAGCTACTGGAGCAAATGTCTCATYGTAGTCGATACCTGGTTGTTGTGTGTAGCCTTTGACCACAAGTCTTGTCTTGTATTTTTGAATAGTTCCATCTGAGTTAAGCTTTATTTTGCAGACCCACTTAACTCCGATGATGTCTTTGTCCTTTGGATGATTCACCAATTCCCAGGTTTCATTCTTTTCTATCATCCTTATCTCCTCCTCCATAGCTTTTCTCCAAACCTCTTGTTTAGAAACATCTTCATAGTTGTCTGGTTCCATAGCTACAAAGTTGCATGTTTCATAGATTTCAATTAAAGATCTTGTTCTCCTTGGAGGTGGTGATGGAGAAGGTTCTCTTGGATTTCCCTCGCCATTAGAGGGTGAATTTGGAGGTGATTCTTCTCCGAAGGGTTGACTTGATTCAAACCTTGGGATAAATTGTGGTGATGGATTACTAGTGGATGGCGTTGATGGCTCCGCTTCTTCTTCGTAGTTGTTATTTGTCTCCTTGGTTGATATGACTTTCCTCGTCTCTACCTTTTCTGCTTCCCAATTCCATGAGGAATTTTCATCAAACTTGACATCTCTGCTGATCATGAGTTTGTTAGTCKTCAAGTTGTAAATTCGATAGCCTTTAGACTGGGAGCTGTAGCCTAGGAAGATTCCTCTCTCAGTCTTTTCTTCTAGCTTCGTTCTCTTAACTGCGGAAACATGTACATAGCATATACATCCAAACACTCTTAGATGTTTTGCTGATGGCTTGCGACCACTTCATGCTTCTATTGGAGTTTTTCCTTGGACGGCTTGGGTTGGATATCTATTTAGCAAATAAACGACTGTATAGACAGTTTCTGCCCAAAATGCTTTGGGCATTTTCTTGTCCTCGAGCATTGATCTGGCTATTTCCATGACCGTTCTATTTTTCCTTTCGGATACACCATTTTGTTCTGGTGCGTAGCTGATTGTAAGTTGGTGTTCAACTCCTTCGTCTTCACAGAATTGATTGAACATCTTTGAGGTGTATTTTGTACCTTTGTCACTCCTTAGCACTTTAATATGGCAGCCACTTTGTTTCTCAACAAATTTTTGAATTTTTTGAAAATATTGAAGACTTGGGATTTTTCACGCATAAAGTAAACCCATATCATTCTAGTATAATCATCAATAAAGAGTAGGAAGTACCTGTTTCCAATAAGCGATTCTGTYTTCATTAGACCGCAAACATTGGTGTGTACAAGTTCTAGAACTTCCTTGGCTCGCCATGCACTTCTGGATGGAAACGGCTTCCAGTGTTGYTTTCCAAGCATGCAACCTTCACATACATCTTGAATAACTTCAATAGGTRGTARATCRCTTAYCATATTTTTCTGTTGTAGGAACTRCAGGCTTTGAAGATTGTAGTGGCCGAACCTCTTATGCCAAAGTCAGAAATCGTCTTCAACAACTTTCAAAGAAGTCTTCATTGAATAGTGCCAATTTATTGGAAAACTTCTCTGACCTTGCATTTTGACTTTAAAAATAGGTATTTTCATATCTTTATTATCATAGATAGTGCATGTATCTCCTTCAAATAGTAGTGAATATCCTCGTTCCATCATTTGACCAACACTTAGAAGATTTGAGGCTAAAGTAGGAACTAAAAGAACATCTTTGATATATTGCGTGCCTTTCTGGGTTTAAACTGCTATCTCGTTCCTTTCCCAGCAACTGGCACGAGCTCTCTATTTTCCAGACAAACTKTGGACTTGATTGACTTGTCAATACTCTCAAAGATCATCTCGTTACTTGTCATGTGATTGCTGCATCCACTATCTATGTACCACGTTTCTTCTTTAGCTTCGGAGACACCATGGCATGCATAGAAGAGGTTATCACGCTTTTCCTTGGAGAAGTTAGCCTGRTGCTTATTTTTGGAGTGACAATCTTTCTCTAAGTGACCAATTCTTTTGCAAAAATTGCATTGAGGCCTTTGCTTATGCCAACAATCTTTCTCAGCATGATTTGTTCATTTACAATATCTACATGGAGGATAACTCTVCTTTCTTTGATTTGTATTTATACCCCCACTTTTAGATATTTCTCCCTTTTTAAAATTTCTTCCACCACCTTGARATTTCTGAAACCTTAAATTTAATTTAGACTGAAATGTATTATCCAATGAATTTTCTTCATTTCTCCTATTAATTCGTTTCTCATACGCCTCTAGAGAGCCTACCAACTGGGTTACTGACAGAGTTGATATATCTTTTGTTTCCTTAAGGGTAGTGACTATGGGATCATATTTCTCCATATCACTAATTAGAATTTTTTCGACTACCCTTTTATCTAAAATCTCTTCCCCGTTGGCTCTTAATTGATTTACTAATTCTTTTAGTCTAGTATAGTATTCTTTAATTGTCTCAGAATCTCTCATTTTTGTATTTTCTAATTCTCGCCGTAGGGTTTGCAGTTTAA
Source organism: Rhazya stricta (assembly GCA_001752375.1). Classification (NCBI taxonomy): domain Eukaryota; kingdom Viridiplantae; phylum Streptophyta; class Magnoliopsida; order Gentianales; family Apocynaceae; genus Rhazya; species Rhazya stricta. The sequence continues at coordinate 1,129,671 of MEJB01000044.1, forward strand.
CGGCGCATACCTTTATATTTTCTTCGAACTCGTCCTTAAGAGTATCCCATGCCTCCTTTGATGTTGTCGCTTGACTAATTCTTGGAAACACGGAATTATCCATCGCCATTTGCAAATCGTAAAGTGCTTGATAATCCTTTTGTTTTTTAGCCTCAATCTCCTTCTCCTTTTGGGCCTTTTCAACTGGTTCCATGGAACTTAGATTAGCAGGTATAGATACACCCGTACTAACTAAATTCCATAAGCCTCGAGATAGAAAATATGTCCTCATCTTCTTGGACCAATAATCATAATGTTCTCCCATAAAGATTGGGAGAGACGTAATGACATTATGATTATCACGTGCCATGATACTACGCCCAGTGTATAATCAAAACGAGCTCCAATACCACTGTTGAAGTGAGAAGAACACTAGCTGAAAAAGGGGAACTAAAAATATGGACTAGTAATGGGATGAAGAAATAGAGAAGTAGGTGATGGAAAAACAGAGGAGTGGTTGGACTTTGTTTTTGTATGCAAAGTAGAGTGTCACTAAGTCTTCTTCACCTTATTTGTGACAATAAGCTCATATTCATAGACATTAGGTCGGTGAGATGCAACCCACCTTCTTTCTTGCACARTCTTGTATGTTCTAGGTCTTTCTTATATCTTTCTTCTAGARACTAGTATCTATTCTATATTTTTGGATAATTTTCTAGATTTTTCTAGAAATGGCATTATAATTTTAACAGAAAGCAACTTTCTCAGGTAGCTAGAGAAGTGCTCATAAAATCGGTCATGTAGGCTATTCCCACAATGTCATGTTTCCTATTACCGAATACTCTTTTTGTTCAGACAATATTAGGTTCATGATTTGCAAGTTTCAGTGCGGAGTTAATGATGATGGACGAGGCATACATTGGAGGCACTGGGAAATATTGTGTCGAACGAAATAGGAGGGAGGTTTAGATTTCAAGAATCTGAAGGTATTTAATTTTACTTTGCTTGCAAAATAGGGTCGGCGTTTGTTGTTGCAACCAAATCTTTTAGTAAGGTACTAAAGGCAAAATATTTCCCCCGCACTGAGTTTAGGGAGCAAAGCTTGGCCAGTCTAGTTCTTATACGTGGCGTAGCATATTGGAGGTGCGGGGTCTTCTCCTACAAGGACTACGACGGAGTGTAGGTACGGGAGTATCTATTCCGGTCTATAATGCACCCTGGTTACTCAGGCAGTTTGACTTTAAAATTCTTCCACCTCCCTCCTCATTACCTCCATCTTTAACGGTGAACCAATTAAAGCTCTCCAATCCCAGGCGGTGTAACCTAGACTTAATTCATTCTATGTTTCTGGAGCGTGATATTGAAGAGATTCAACAAATCCCATTGGTTGATGAGGAGTGTGAGGATGCCATCATATGGCATTATGATAACAGGGGTTAGTTTTCAGGCCGTTCTGCTTATCAATTAGGACGCCGATTTCTATACGCAAGTAGTGAAGCAGGAGATTTGCCATCAACTTCTAGCGGTAGCCAGGGAGTCTAATGGAAAGTTTTATGGTCTTCCACAGGTTCCTCCTATGGTACGTATGTGGGTTTGGATACTTCTTCAGAGCATTCTGCCCACGCGTATGAATTTGCTCAAAAGAATTTCTAGACAACACAGATTGTCCTTTCAGCCATTCCGCATGCGAATCAGACACCCATCTGTTCCTTTATTATACCTGTGCACGCAAGGTTTGGAAGCATCTATCCTCACATTGGTCTTGGCCAGGTCAGTCTTCTAATGATATTCAGACAATCATCACTGACTTCTTGCTTTATAAACATGTTAATTCTAAATATGAGGTTGAAATGGTTGTGGTTGTGCTTTGGGCAATTTGGCATGCACGTAACCAACTGGTTTTTGAGAATCACCACACTTCTGTACTGGATCACCTTCTCTTTGCTCGCAATTACCCGGTAGAGTATCAGGTGGCAATTCAGGCAATGCAGACTTTGCCTTCTCAGGCGGAATTCTCATCAAGAGAAGGCTGGCAACCCCCGCAACAACCCACTTTGAAGATGAACATTGATAGGTCGTGGAAGCAAGGAATACCAAGTATTTGGATACTGCTTAGAGATGCAACGGGTGATGTAGCAGCAACACTTGCAGCGGGAGGTATCTGAGCAACTTGCCCAGAACAGGTGGAGCTTCTAGCTATTGACCGGGCTCTGTTAGCAGAATCTCTTGAGGTTGACGACTTTGAGATTGAGAGTGACTGTCTCCATGCAATCCAGCTCCTAAATGGTCGTGAATGTGCATTGGCTCCTTTGGGACCCCTCTTCAGGATTATTCAACACAAAGCCAGGAACCTGGGAAACCCAAAGTTTCTGCATGTGAAAAGGCAAGGAAATATTCTTGCTTATGAGAAGTTTTGGTGGGCGGATGGCCTGGCATTACAGTCGGATATGTGCTTGACGTATGGTTYTAGTCTGTTTTACTATTTTAAAAAAAGAAAAGAACTAAATCAGTGCTCTCTGTTTTTTCTATTTTAATAAAAAAATTAAAATATTTATTAAAGAAAAGACAAAAAGTGCTTCACTCATTTTTTCTCAAGATACTCAAATCAGAACTAAGCCATAAGAAATCCAAAGTGATCTCTGAAATTACTATTTCTTCTCAAGGTATTTTAAATAAAAGAAATTGTTAATGTTAAAGAATCTAAAGAAACAAAAGAAAAGAGAAAGAGGAGAAAATAATAGATACAAAAAGGAAGTTGTTTCACTCAAATAGCATAATGTATTTTGTTATGAAGTACAAAGGCTCTATATAGGTTACCAAAACAAAATCTTAACCAAATTCTAAGGCCAACCAAATCAATAATGAAAACGTAATAAAAAAATATTTCAAATAGTTTTTTATTTTAAATGATTGAGAGCTTGGCCAGCTTTTTTATTAGGAAATCATTTCATATCACCCAAAACTCATGCCACTATTCTAGTCCACTTAGGGTATATCTGATGGGCTTGCCTCTCGAAAAGCAAACCCATGCTCTGTTTTACTATATTCTTCTAAAAGTTTCCGGCATATCTTTGATTTGTTAAAGACTAGGCCCAATAATGTGAACTAATTGGTATCAACGTTACAGTGTTTGGAATACGAGTYGAATGGGCCAAGGCCAATTTAAGTTTGGTCCAAGATCAGCTGATAACAGCTAATATTATCTCTGGAGCAAAACGTACAATGTTTATGCGTGCTGAACCAAACATTCTGAATTTTTGAATCTAATGTTATTTTAAATATATTTTTAAAAATATTTTTTGCATAAGCAACATCTTTTATAATTCTCTTTACAAAATTCTTCTACTTCTCTTTAAAAAAAAGCTAATTAAAAATTTTTAATTTTAACTCAAATCGAAATAGATTTGAAGAGAAAAGGATAGTTTATCATTTGTATGACTTAGTAATTCATGTAATACTCTTTTTTATTTAAACTTGAAAAAAATTTAAAAAGTGATTTGTTTGGGAAAAAGGAAAAAAAAAAAGTGGGTATGATACTTGCAGCTCCTTACATTTCTTAAAAAAATAATTTTTTTTCATTTTTAACTCAAATCGAAGTAGAATGAAGAAAAAAATTGACTTATTGTTCTTATAATGTTATTATTTTATGACTAACTTTTTTCAAAAAAAATTAAAAAGAAGTGATTTGTTTTTGGAAAAAAAGTGAGTCCGGTAGCCGTGGCTTCGTTCGAGCTGCTGGAATTTGGGTCTGCAGCTCCATGCGCATTGAGCAAAGCAATTTAGCAACTTCATTGAATTTTCTTTTTTAATTTTTTAATTCTAATTATTAATTATTACGATACTTTAATAAAAATTTAAAATAATTGACAGATTTGATTGAAAAGGTAAAGAAAAATTTATAAAGAGATAAAATCTATTAAGATAAGTTAGGAACGTCAGTAGAAAAATTTTTTAAAAAAATATTATATGAAGAGATTAAAAATGTTACATTAACATTACCTTTTATAAAAAAACAAACACAAATGAAAAGTACTGTACTAATATTTCTGACTTTTTAATTTCTAATTATCAAACGCTAGTCAAAAACTCAAGCATCAAGTTATTAGCTCTTAATATTTTAGCGCGCAGCAAATCTGATCAATGCTCCAAAGTTAAAGCACTACTAGGCCGTGTTGAAAAAGCATCGGGCCAGCCTCAGGAGTGACATTCGCCCCCCACCCCCCCCCCTTTTTTTTTTTTTCCTGATATCGATGGTATAACAATTTATCAATAAGTAACTTTGCTAAACTAATTAAGCTATCACTTTACGACATATTCATAACCAATATTGAAAAAATTAAATATTATATAAAAAATTTATATGGCCCTGTAGAAAATTCCATATGATGACAGTAATCAAATCCTGGAGAACATGTCTTACTTGAATTCCAAGTACAATTTTACAAGATCACAGATATCATCTTGAACATCCAAAACCCAATTCCAGCTCTTATAAACAGCAGAAGGGAGTCAAAGAAATAAATACAAATAAACATTAAAAATGAAGAAAGAATGTCAGCAGAAAACACAAGTATGTAGCTTTTGTTTATTGTAAAATTGGTATATGGGTATATGCATTTATTTCTTAGATGCCCTCTTCTCTGCAATTTGATAAAAAAGGCTTCCATCATAAAACCCTCTCACTGTTTCTTTCAGTAAAAAGCCTTCTTTGGTTTTGGCAAGTGAATAWAAGAGCCTCCATTCTCCAAATGCTCCCAACCTGTATAYCAACAATACACAATTAGTTCTGTTTACTTTTCAGGGACGAATTGGCAAGGTATATGAAAAGTTTACCATGCACCATAGTCCTTTGGTTCCCTGTTTGCCTTGAGCATTTCGTTTAACTCTTTCGATGTTAAGTAATTTTTATTTGTGTGAGCATGCTTGGCAAAGATCTCTTCAAACTTTGGTTCAACRAACCTTCAAATCGTTGCAAAAAGGGTTCAATATGGTCCAATCAGTGAATKTTACATATTCAAAACTTTCAAAAATCAGATCCACAGAACGTATACCTTCCTTCTGTGTCAAAGACATCAGTATCACTCCCATGCTTGGCCTTGTGGATGTTTTTAATCTCAATGGGGAAGGAAAAAGAGAAACCCTTTCCCTGCCAAAACAAAGAAAGAAACGAAAATGAATCAATTATGCATTCATGGAAGATTTGGCTGAAAGGAAACAAATATCAGTAAAATATGTTTAATACTAAAGCCTTAWTTCCGTCTCCTAATGGTTTCAATCTACAATATGATCATCATACTTAACTCTCAAGATATACATTTAAAGAGGAAAAGAAAGAAGAGCCACTGGAAAATTATAATTTCAAATAAGTTGCCTTTCCAATTTCAGGCTATGCAAGATTTCGAGTTATACAAAATACGGAAGTACTTAAAGAAATTCTACACTATCTCCATAATTCTATCTTCTCTCTAATTTTTTCTTCCTTTTTCATTTTCAGTGTTAATTTGATTATAAGGTAGACACAAGCCCACCCGGATCTGGCCGCCACTAATAATGGGGATAGGGTCCATTGCTTTAGTAAATGGACAATTGCATTTATAGTTTAAAATAAATGTGGAGAAGATGACGTTACAGGTCTTGTTTTGCGACTAAGAGCAATGTTAACAAAAATTGCTGTGGCAGTCGACAAAAGAATCCCAACTCCAAGCCTCCGACAACCTGGAAAACCCATAAATTTTCTGGACTGAGAACATGCAATACACCGCAGGAGTGCGGTTTCTTGAATTTTCGAACTATGAAAAATTGAAGGAAATGACGAAATTAACCTTTAAAAGTTTCCTTAGGGTAAACGATGCCATCATTGTCGATATCAAAGAACATAGCATGCCTTTGCAGAGGAGTTGGATCTGGAACATTTTCTACCCTTTCTACTCCTGCATGCAGATTTGCAGAGTGGTTGGATCGGGAATATGATGGAAAAGGAAAAGGTCACGTATGGCTTACCTTCACCGCTCTTGCTGCTCAAGAGTGACTGAGAATTTGTTGCCATGACTGTTTGAGGAAGAAGGAGGAGAGAGTTTTGTTTAGTTTTGACTTCAGAAGAGAGAAGAGGAAGAAATTTGAGATAGTTGCTGTTGATAGCATGAACAAGAAGTTGCTATAAATAAGAGAGGCGAAGAGGACGAAAGATATTTCATGTTTTTTTAATACAGATGTCTGTTGCGGACGTTGAAGAACCTTTACTAAGATTGGAAAGGAACAGCCATTTTCCAGAATTATTAAGTTAGATTGTAGCGGAAGTGCTTTGAATATTGAAGCCATAGGCAGAGGAAACTAGAACACAATTCTGGATATGCTAGTTTCAAGACGAAGGTAGGGTCCCACATGAGAAAAGTTTAGATAAAAATATATTTTCTACTTATGCAATTTATGAATTTAATTTGGTACAACTTTTTCTTTTACTAATTTTCCGCTTACCACCTTAATTTGATTTAGTATATGTCGCGCGTCTTTGTTGGCTTAAAAGAAAGCATGCCCTATAAATCAGTTAACCAAAGATTACACGTTATTCGTTATTAGTATTGTTTGTGGCAAAAGAAATGCCAACTAGCATAAATATTATTTGTCTAATAATTTCTTTTTTATTTCTATTACCAGGAAAATTTGGAAAAGGAACCTTAAGAAGAGTCTGGCTCGGAATTTGAACGCGTAACTAATTCCTTAGGAATGCTTACGGGCCACGGCAACTGTAGGATGAGAGTCGTGGAGGTTTGTTCGGATATTATTTGACTTCAAAAATGCTAAATTTCAAGTAGCAAATGGATATGATATCACATCTAATTGAAAATAAAAGTCATCATGAGTAGGACCTTGAATAGAGTCTTGTAACGATAGAAGAGGTGTTTTCCTTTTTATGAGTTTCTCATGACCTAAAATTAGAATAATCAAGTGATTAAGCAAGTTTTTTTGTTTGGGCAAAAATGCTAAATTTTAAGCAGCAAATGTATACGATATCACATCTAATTGAAAATAAAAGTTATCTTAATTAGGATCTCGAATAGAGTCTTATAACATTAGAAGAGTTCTTTTCCTTTTCATGAATTTCTCATGATCCGAAACTAAAATAATCGAATGATTAAGTAAGTTTTTTTATTCGGGTATTGACTTTTCTAATTCTATATTCGAGAAAGTAAATATAATGAAAGCAATGAGAATACTCAAATTGTAAGGAATTTAATATCTATTAWATTTAAATATCGAAATAGTGGGAATAAAATATTTTTAAATATTTAAAAAAAAAAAAAAGGAGTACCGCATCAAGCTCTGACTTCGAGCGCCTTATCGTTTATTTAGTACTTCCGGAGAATCGAACCGAATCCGGACAATGATGAATAAAATATATAATTTGTCATTGAGCGATGAATTGAAGGAAGGGCAAGAGAGTCCTGGAGGTTTCAGTGTGCACCAATCCTTTCGTGTAGTAATTGTCCCGATTATTGGCGGTCGGTCACTTGTAAATGTAAGAATGACGTTCGTCTAGCTTTGGAAAATGAAGGAATCCATGGACCTTTGAGCTTGTCAATTGTACCGATGCTGAAGGAAGATTGTTGGGACATGGCCTTCTAAAGCACCCTGCAGTAGAGAAAAATGCCTTAAACAAAGATGGTTAGACTCATTTGGACTTAATTAAGATATGCTGCTAATCAAGACAACAAATACAAAGCTGTGAATCTTGTTATTTACGCTAAGTTTACAATTACATGGTTTTCCTACCTTTGCTTAAAGAATAAAAGATTCACTCATGGATAAGCCTAATTTTTAAATCTACATATCTATACATCTATCTGCCCTAAGGAAAAAAAGCTTTTTTAGGAAAATAACATAGATTTCTTTTTTAAAATAGTTTTTGTTTATTTATGCTAATAGACATTCAAAAATTAATTTATCTAATCAAAATTATTACATATTTTTAATTTCAATTATTTAATTAAGTCTATAAAGAAATTCAATTATTTTTGGATCATATTGATTGAAGCCAATCCAATAAATTATGACAATGGACCAATTTTATTAAATTTAGATAAATTAAATTCTCTAATGGCGGGTCGTATTTATTAAAACGGCCTAAATAAATTGTTTGATCGATTCAATATAAGAAGTCCCATAGGATGGATTACTTAGGCGATAAAAAACTCATTCAAACTAGAGATAATTATTCAAAAGAATGCAAACTCTTATTTACATCCCTTTCTAAAAGGGATCTGTTTATAAATATAAAAAATAGATCACAAAGTGAACAAAACTCAACAAAAAAGTGCTCCTACATAGGTTCGGAAAAGTCCTAAGGGAGAGTATTTTGGGGGTGGGGATTGTGGCTAAACTCATGCCACACAGTCAAAGTTTCCCAAACTTTACATAGTATTTTGTAGAGGATCTTCAGTCTCAGAAGTTGATTGGGACAAGAYATAGGAAAGGGGGACTATATGCTTTAGACGAGCTGAAAGTACCAATTGCTRCTGCTAGTAGTGTGTCTTCTTTTCGTTTGAATTGTTCTTCTTCTAAATTTTATTTATGGCATTCTCATCTTGGTCATATTTCGTCTGCTCGTATGAAATCTTTAGTGTTCACGGGGACTTTAGGAAATCTGCAAGCACATGATGTGTCTAATTGTAGTGGATGTAAACTTGCAAAATATTTAGCCTTACCTTTTAATCAAAGTGTTTTTATTCCTTCTTCTCCATTTGATTTAGTTCAGTCTGATGTAGGGGCCATCTCCTATTCCCACTAAAGGAGGATCTCGATATTAYGTTTCTTTTATTGATGATCWTACTCGATATTGTTGGTTTTATTTAACAAACATCGTTATGAATTTTTTCAGATATATAAATCTATTCAAGGTCTTGTCAAAACTCAACATTATGCTATTATCAAATGTTTTAAGTCGGAATCGGTGGGGAATACRCTTCAAATAAATTTCATGAGTTGCTTGCATTAGATGGAACTATCCACCAAACTTCATGTACTGATACTCTTGAACAAAATTGTATTGCTGAAAGAAAACATAAGCATATTCTAGATACTGCACGGTCTATCTTATTATTTGCTTTTGTTCCTAATGTGCTTTGAGGTGAGATGGMTGTTGCTGCTATAACTTTGATTAATACAATACCATCCTCTCATATATCTGGTCTTTCTCCTTTTGCAAAATTGTATGGGTATGCTCCAGATTATTTTTCTTTTTGAGTTTTTGGATGCACTTGTTTTGTTCTTCTTYCTCATGTAGAATGTAGCAAATTATTCTCTATGTCTGCTATTTGTGTCTTTCTTAGTGATGGTGCAAGTCAAAGTGGGTATCATTATTTTGATCTAGTTAATCAAAAACTTTACGTATCTCATCATGTTATTTTTCTTSAATATATACATTTCTTTTCTATTCCCTCTACTGTTCATAACTTGGCTAGATATGATCTTATTCATATGGATCCCTTTTTTGAGGATTCTAGTACTTTGGAGTCTGAAGTTACTAATACTTCAGATGTCTCTTCTAGTGTTCTTCCTCTTTTACCTCATCATTATACTCGACTAGTTCATATTACTTATGCAAGTGCTGATGTACTTGAGGCTCCCTTTCCTCCTATTATCCCTTCTCAATCTCTATCTAAGATTGCGRATCCACCTCTACATCAATCCACATGTACTCRTAAGTCTATCAAATTACCAACATTTATTTATTCTTTATTACTTTTCATCTTTTACTTGTTTTTTAGCTTCTATTCATGGTCTCTCTGAGCCCACTTCCTATAAAGAGACAATTCTTGATCCGCGTTGGTAGCAAGCTAAGGATGAGGAGTTCTCTACTTTGCATAAGATAGGTACTTGGGATTTGGTTACTCTACCCTCTGCTAAGAATGTTGTTGTTTGCCGTTGAGTGTATAAAATCAAAACTAATTYTGATGGGTCTATTGAGCGATACAAAGCTAGCTTGGTTTCAAATGGATACTCTCAAGAGTATGGTATGGACTATGAAGAGACTTTTGCTCTGGTTGCAAAAATGAATACTCTTCGTATTCTTATAGCATTTACATCAGTTTGACAGTGACCTATCTCAACTTGATGTTAAAAATGCCTTTTTGAATGGGGATCTACAAGAAAAGTTTATATCGATCCCCCTCTGGGTGTCACACATTACTCTGGWTATTTTTATAAGCTCAAGAAGGCATTATATGKTCTCAAACAAGCACTTYRTGCTTGGTATGAGAAATTTTCTATTGTGATATTTTCTCTTAGATTTACTCCCCGCTAGCCATGATTTTGCACTATTTGTTAATTCCCAACCTGTTGTTTCTAAATGCTGTCCTCTCTCGGCTGGATGTTGGTCCAGCCTACTATGAGGATCCCGTATCCATGCACTGATGTAAGTAGTATCATTCTTTTTTTAAATATTGATGATGATGTTCATGTTATTTTAGTTCTGAAGGCTGAGTTAGTCRGACARTWTRACATGAAGGATTTTAGTTCTTTACGATATTTTCTGGGCATTGAGGTTGCCTACTCACCCAAAGGTTATCTTCTTTTTCAATCAGAATATGTTGCAGATATTCTAGAGCGGGCTAGACTTACTGATAGTAAAACTATTGATACTCCCATTAAGGTTAATGCAAAATTTCTTCTTCTGATGGTCCACGATTGTCATATCCTACTTGATATTGTACTATTGTTGGGATTTTGGTCTATCTTACTATTACTCGTCCAGATATTGCATATGTTGTTCACGTTGTTAGCCARTTTGTTGCTTCTCCCACTACAGTTCATTGGACAACTGTTGTTCRTATTTTAAGATATCTTYGGGTACAATTTATCAGAGTYTTCTACTTTYGTCCATACCTTCCTTGAAACGTGTGCTTAACTGATACTGATCATGAGACTGATCCCATAGAGCGCAAGTCTGTTACTGATTTCTATATCTTTTTGGGTGATCTTCTTACATCTTAGATGAGCAAGAAATAGTCTATTATTTYTGAGTCTTCAAYTGAAGTAGAATATTGTGCTATAGCATCTACTACAAAGAAGATTGTTGGATACGTTGGTTAGTTGTGGTATGGGAGTGCATCTTTCTCATCCTATGTATTGTGAAAATAAGAGTTTTATTCAGATTGCTCACAACTCGATTTTTCATGAAAGGACTAAGTACTTTAAGATTGATTGTCATCTTACGCGTTATCATTTCCAACATGACACTATCACTTTGCCTTTTCTCTCATATTCTTCCCAGATTGTAGATTCTTCAGTAAACTCATTTCACTTCTCRTTTTTGTTTTTTAGTTGACAAACTCTCGATGGTTATTGCTGCAACATTATGTGTTTGGAAGGGCATGTTAAAGATATTACAATATTAAAATTTAATATCTGGAGTTGAACTAGAATTGTCTTTATTAGTTTCTTTTTGATAGTCTAGTAATTTATAAATAAACCTATTATATTTATATGTATTAGTTCATTTATATTTTTATTTAGATAAAGTTTTAGTGTTTTTTACCTCTCTTCTTATTTTAAGAGAAGTTACGGGAATGGAACTCRAAGAAATGATAACGAAAGTTGCACCAAGGCAGGATCTACTGCCCAAGGCATCAGTAGATCTATTGACTCGTATTAAAATGCTCACTGAAAATGCAATATATCTCTGTTATGACTCATGGCTAAGMAGAAACAGGAAAGGATGAAAAAGTTATTATACTAGTTAAAATGAATCATGTTGAGCCAGAGATCAGAATTACTCATGTCCAATTGCTGAAAGGTTCAAATACAGACAATCAGGCACTCTTGGGATTGATCTACAAGCATTGATTGCTGTGGATTCCCTGCTAAACAATCTACAAGAGTTGCTAAAAGACCAAGACACTGGTTCTTTGTTTCCTTTTATGTCCATTAAATTCAATTCCTTCATCAAGAGCTGAGTTTCCTGAAATGTGTCCTCATGGATACCCACCGAAGCATTTCACCGAGACCGAGTCATTGAGCTTCAATTCTCTCTTAATACAGTTTGAAGCTATGGCAAGGAAAGGTGCATCACTTGCCTACTCCATCTGTTTCGGCAAAAAAGAGGACCACAATGCCAGTGAAACAAATCTGCTGCATTCCGATCTACTAAAAACTGTAAACCTTCTCAAAGCCGAGATTAGACAAATGAATCTGAAAGTTTTGAAACCATCAACCTCAAGGTTCCCTTGACTCCAAAGTCGGGCTTTCTTGATTTTTTCTTGCAAAGTTTGGATGAACTGCTAAAGCATAGGGCTGATTCAATGGCATATGTCAAGAACGAAATTGAAATAGTGCAAAGTGACTTGGAATTTCTGAGCTCCTTTGTTAGTGACACCATCAAGAAGCCTAAAGAAAATGAAGATATTGCAAGACAYATTGTGGATGTGGCACACGAGGCAGAACGCAACATTGACTTGATCTCARCAAGAAATCTTGTYAGGTGGTACTACATGCTATGGCTTTCTGATGTCGTTGAMAAGATCAAGWTTTTGAGGAAAGATTCCCCAGAGGTATTTAGCAACAAGACATGCGAAATCAGTTTGCACGATTTCAAGAAGGCTTCTATTCATGATCCCCAAAAGTCCTACGCTCTGGCAACTGAGGAAGTGGTGGTGGGATTTAATGATGAAGCTAGAAAGGTAAT
>MEJB01000044.1:1149668-1244786 GCA_001752375.1 Rhazya stricta
ACACTCCCATCCCAAGTCCCTTTCCTCTTGTTTCCAGCTATATGCTATTCTTCTATGCTTTGTGCTTCATCTCATATCAATTATACCAATATAACACAACTTTTTCTAACAATCTCTCATAAGTTGTGTTACATTATCTTCCTTATGTAGTCAAGAGCATAAGTATGGGATGTTAAGATATTGGACCCATACATAGTGTAAACATCTCAAATCTTCAACAAAGTAAAATGCATCTTAGAGAGTTGGGCATTCGACTCCTATATGCTGAARACTGAAGCATCACACACCCTATATACATTATATTCTCCATCACACACCTTTACATGCACTATTAAAAGCCATATGYAGACCCACAAATTAGTGAAGATTTATAGSTGGAGCACTCTCTACTAATCRAAGCGGCCCACTCTTATGTTCACAAAGGTGGAGTAAACTCATCCGAGTTACTGGGATGCATTCATTAGTAACGTTGATGAATCATTAGTTTTTTAAACTAGGTTCTCCATTAAGATCATAGATCATCCTCAAATCGTAACTCAAAAGCTTCAAACTTAATGGCAAAAGTTAAGCTCACAAGCACATAATAAGTGACTTGTTTGTACCCATTGAATGTTCATACAGGATCGATTTCCTAGACAAGAATTAGGTTTCCATCACTGGTGCTAAGATTTATTCATTAAGACCCATGCCATTATATGTTCTTTTCACTTGCTCTTTGGAGAGAGGTTTAGTTAGCGGGTCTGCTAAGTTTTCTCCGGACTTCACAAAAGTCAAGGTGATCACCCCATTTGTTATCATCTCTCTCACATAAGTATATCTCATGCTTATATGTCTAAACTTTCCATTGTAGATATCACTCTAAGCTCAAGACAACGCAGTACTACTATCACAATGCAAAAAAATGGCTGTCATCGGTTGTGGCCACAACTCATATTCACACAAAAATTCTCTTAACCATTCTGCTTCTTTGCATGCTGCACAGCGAGCTATAAACTCTAATTCCATAGTAGAATCTGCTATGCAAGTTTGCTTCTTAGAAGCCCAACTAATAGCACCATCACCAATTGTAAAAATCCAACCTGAGGTTGCTTTACAATCATAATTCAGAGTTAACGAATTCGCATCACAATATCCCTCTAATACTGCTAGAAAGTCATTATACACTTAGTTATAAGTACTTGTTTTCTTGAGATAACTAAGTACTCTTTCTATAGCCTTCCAATGATCTTCACTAGGACAACTAGTGTATTTTGACAACTTGTTTACTGCATATGCTAAAATCTAGTGCAATGAGTTGCATACATTAGACTTCTTATAGCTCTAGCATAGTCTAATTGGGCAATGGCTCTACCCTCACTTGCTTTCAGTTTGACACTTGAATCAAATGGAGTATTAACATCTCCAATCTTAAGATAATTGAACTTGTCAATCATCTTTTCAATGTAGTAAGCTTGGTTTAGTGAAAACCCATTGGAGAGTCTCTTGACTTTAATTCCAAGAATTGTATCTTCTTCATTTAAATCTTTCATTTGAAAGTTTGAAATAAAATATTTCTTCATATCTTCTATGCCTTTCATGCTATTACCGAAAACTATCATATCATCTACATAAAGACATAGAACAACCACATACTCCTCGTTTGATTTGTGATACACACGCATATCAACACTGTTGTGTCTAAAACCATTTTGAAGTATCACATCATCAAAATTTCGATGCCATTGCTTTGGAACCTATTTTAGTCCATACAAGGACTTCACAAGTTTACATACTTTCTTCTCATTCTCAGGAAGTATAAACGCCTCTGGTYGCTCCGTATAGACTTCCTTAGTCAAATCACCATTGAGGAATGCAGTCTTTACATCCATTTGATGTACAAATAAGTGATACAAGGATGCCAATGAAAACATCCKTATTGATATGATCCTAGCTACAGGAGCATAGGTATCAAAATAATCAATACCCTCTCTTTGAGTAAACCCTTTAGCAACTAATTTAAYCTTATAGGAAGAAATAGTGCCATTGGTATTGTACTTGATTCGAAAGACCCATTTGCACCCTATTGGTTTAGAACCAGGTGGCAAATCAACWAGATTCCAAGTGCCATTTTACATGATGGAATTTATCTCATCATCTATGGCTTCTTTCCAGAAAATAGAATTTCTAKATGCCATAACTTCACTATAAGTATTTGGCACATCTTTMTCAGCTTGAARAACATAAGGAGTCTCTTTATAGAWTTGATYTCCATTACTTTCCACTAAGAAAATAATGAAATTTGGAGAAACAAAATCTGAACTCAAGTGTTTCTCAACTCATTGCCTTTGACTACGTCTAGGCTCACTTGATTCAATGACTTCCTTTCGTTTCTTTCTTGCCCCTATATTTTCCATTCTTTCTTTAGTTGAATCTAATACATCATTTCCACTTGAAATGATAGGGTCATAACAAAACTTGTTCTCAAAGAACTCAACTTGTATAGACTTAACAATTTTGTTAGTCTCTAAGCTCAATAGTCTATAAGCCTTAGAATTTGAAGCATATCCAACAAAAACATTTCTTATCCCTCTAGGACCAAGCTTTTTGTTGGAACCTAAAATCTTGTAATATGCAAYGCASCCCTGCACTTTGAAATAATCAATGTTGGGTTTTCTACCATTCCATAACTCGTATGGAGAAGTCTTGAACTTCTTAGAAGGAACTGTATTGTAGATGTGACAAGTTGTTAAAAAAGTTTCACCCCACAAGTCATTAGCTAAACTGGAGTTTAGCAACATTGCATTTACCATCTCAACCAAGGATCTATTCTTTCTTTCTRCCAACCCTTTTTGTTGTGGAGAATGAGGTACTATTCTTTGATGTATTATTCCATTTTAATCACAAAATTGATCGAACTCTTTTGGAAAATACTCACCACGTCTATCACTTCTAAGCATTTTAATCTTAGCTTCCTTCTGATTTTTCACAATGGATTTGAAGTCTTTAAATTTCTCCAAGGCTTAGTAAGTAGATATAAGTGAATCTAGAATAGTCATCTATAAAAGTGATAAAGTATTGTTTACCACYTCTAGTTAGCACACCATTCAATTCACAAATGTCACTATGTATTAATTCCAAGATTCTTGTGCTTCCTTCAACTTTCTTATAAGGTCTTTTAGACATTTTTGCTTTTACACAAATCTCAYATTTATCACCTATCAATCCTTGACATTTAAAATAATCATGCTTTGACATAAAATTCAAACTACCATAATTTAAATGTCCTAGTCTAGAATGCCATAAATTAAAAGACTCAACTTAATAAATAACATTCATTTTATTAATACTAATGGAAAGCTTGAACATGCCATCGATAGAGTATCCCTTTCCAATGAATACTCCGTTCTTTGTCAYTACAACTTTATCAGATTCTAATACAATCTTAAAACCATTCTTACAAAGTAAATTTGATGAAATTAAATTCTTCCTCAGTGAAGGAACATAAAATACATTTTGTATTRACAATTTCTTTCTAAATGTGAATTCCACGTCCACCACTCCTTTTCCCAAGACTTTTGCTCYAGCATTGTTTCCCAYGATAACATCTTCTTGTGCATCAATCTCTTTGAGTGTTTTGAACATCTCCTTATTGTTGCACACATGAATTGTAGCACCAGAATCCAACTACCAACTTGACTAACTTTCAATGGTTGTCATGTTAACCTTAGTCACCATAGCAACATAATCCTCTTGTTGATTGTTACTTGTTACCATGTTGGTCACATTCCTACGATTCATCCCATCATTACCACAATTTAAATTACGAAACCTGCATTCACGAATRTAATGCCTAGGATTCTCACAATGGAAACATGCCCGATCTTTCTTAGCAATTCTGAAAGACTTCTTGTTAACTTTGAACATATTTCTTTTCTTGGCTTTGGAATTGTTCCCAGAACTTGATTCCCTAAGTGATATGTGATGAACTTTGTTAGTCAAGCCATCACCCTCTACATCTCTTGAGCGATTCTCACACTCAATTTGTAGGCTGCTACTGAAGTCATCATTAGAGAAGACTTCCTTAGAATGAAGCATCTTCTTTCTATATCCCATCCAAAAAGGTTGGAAATTTAGATAGAATTGCTCCAATTTGAATAGCATCAGGAATACAACTTCTATTGCTCTCAAACGGGAAGTAAGGATTTCYAAGTCTCTAATTTGATCTAACAGTCCAAGYTTTTCATCAAACTTATACTCAAAATACTTAACAGCCAGAAATCTATCAGYAATAATCTTAACATGCTTATACTTTTCATTTAAAATAGTCCATACCTCTTTTGCAGTCTCAAGAAGGAGTAGATATCATAGAGTTTCYGAGCAAGTGTCTTGAGAATATATCCTCTGCATAGAGTCTCATCTGTTTCTCTTTTTTCCTTAGCAAGCCTCAATTCTTCTTTCTTCTTTTCACTTGCATATGTGTCCAATGGTGGAATTGGCGGAAGATCATCCGAAAGAATGTAGAACACATTCAAAGATGTGAATAGCCACTTCATCCTATCTTGCCATCTCAAATAGTTTGAACCATGAAATTTGTTCAACTTGTCTTCATTGTTGAAAACGTTTGATTCAGACATAGCCAACAATCTCTTCATCATAGCATCCATGATATTGTATTTAGATTGAAGGAAATAACACTTTATTTCACACTTAAAAATATTACAAGAGATCACTAACAATACAAATGTCTACATGCTACAACTAAACAACTACAATAGCCTTGAATCACTAATGAAAACTTTCCTAAATACAATACTTTGGAATATCACAAAGGTTGTATTGGTGGATGAGACAAGGCTTAAGGTATGTAGAAATGGAATTTCTTGATATGAGGTTGAAGAGAGTTAAAAAAACGAAATTGAAATTCTCAAAATTTTCTAAGTGTTGTCAACACAAGCCACATAAACTTTGTTTTAGTTGCCATCCTTCAAGAGACATGAATAGCAACTTTTCATGATTTCTAACGCATAGAAATCTGTTAGGAAATTGCCCGAAACGGGACTTGCATCGGGTGTGTAACATTCGACCCAAGTCGCTTCTTCATTTCGACTGCTCAGTGGACTGCGAAGTCCCCTCCCAAGTCCCTTTCCTCATGTTTCCAGYTATATGCTATTCTTCTATGCTTTGTGCTTCATCCCATATTAATTATACCAATATAAAATAACGTTTTCTAACATATGGTAAATTATATTTTTGACCGTTTCAAATCTTCACCATCCTTGTGGTTATTACATCTATTATTAGTATTGAAGTTTGTTGCCTTTTCCACATGAATGATATTTTATTCCTCAAATTTTATGAAGTTCCCCTAGATAGGTTGTTTGAAACATTGCAGGCTCATAGGACCATATTCTTGTTGCTTGCAGAATCTTCAAAAATGCTAGACTTCTAACTATATTTGAATCTCAATGTTAAGTTAAACTGATGTGCGAAACATTTTCATCCYTAGCTTCATCCCACTCGTATGCACCTTTTAAGTGGGCAAATTTGTTTGCATTTCTCCAGATCTTGTTTTAGTTACATTCCTGTGGGGTTCTTGCTCAACTATACTACTGCTATAATAGAAACCTAATTAAAATGATTTTGATTATAGTTTTCTGTGCAACAATTAAAACGAAGGGATGCTTGTYATGAGACGCATTTTATTTGGTAATCTTTTTCTATATTAAATATTATTGGATGAGTTACTTTTTATTGGCATTGATAGCACATCACATTGTCTCTCACTCTCTCCCACCCTAGCTACTTGTACATTCCTGAGATGTACACTTGCAACATAGCCACTGTATCAACCTCCTCTCCTTCCTGCCCCTTCTACCTGTTGACATTCGCACCATTGCCCAACCACACGATCTGCCCGCCATTGCTTCCTCCTCCTTTCTCGTCTCCTTAACAATCTCAATCTGTGGTTCTCTCCTTATAGGTTCTTCCCACCCCACCCCATCCCATCCCATCCCTTCCCCCTCTCTCTCCCCAACCCTTTTCTCCTCTTTGACAAGCAAATTGTTTCTTTGGACCAAAAAAGAAATGACATCTCTATAAACATTCTGTTCCTGTAGTAGTCGAGAACAATATGAATTTCAATAATGATATGTWCCAAGTCCTCCAAGTTGAATGAAGCTTCAACAGGAAATTGCAACCACTACACAATAAAACTAGGGGACCATATTTTTATGTCTATTGCATTGAATTTATTATCTTTTGTTAACTGATCAAAAATTTACACAAGAAACAAATCAAGGAGAATTATAACGCAAGATCGAGATTAAATAAGCAAACATGCACTAACAAAGGATCGATCAAGATATTACAAGCATACCAGTGGCCTATGGAAAAATTTAAACAGCTGAACCAAATAACCGAAGTAGGAAYGAAATCCCACTTCCCTCTCGAAGGAAACCAAAAACACGAAGAAAGCAACGCGGAAAGCCAAGATTTTTCAAAAATGAAAACTTCTCTCACAAAGCAAAGCTTGCATTGTAACTGCAATTTATAAAATAAATAAAGTCCAGCATGACCTATCACAGCTTTGACATAAAGCTCCAGTCTTCTGGATAAATGGAAGGCACCGGAGGTGAAAAATGCTTTATGTTCCAGCTGAATCTGTTAAAAGGAGCTTCATCATTCTGCAGAAGCCTACAGCATACAACAAAACCATTTCTTCTGCAAAATAATAGATACAGAATTAAAGTGAGGCCTGAAATCGATTAAAACTATAATACTAATCTAAACAAAGAATGATTCTCTTGTTCCGACTTATCAAACTTCTCAGGCAGCCTCTGTGTACGTAAAGTTTCTTCTGGATAAGAGTCTATGGCTGTTAAGAGATCATAGCAACACTTGAATCTAGTGTTTTTGTAATGTCATGCATTCATCTAGGTGAACAGCGGAAGGTAGCAGGATTTCACAAATTTGTTGGTCTCTTTATCAAATTGCTTACGTTTCCTCATTATGGCATACTGACTTCTGAAAAACGGTTATTGAAATCAAAACCAATGCCTAAACCATAAAATGAACAGTTTGAATCTTGGAAATTTCAGACATCTTCTACGCTGAACTGGAGTATGTAATCAACATAAGTGATAAAAGAAATACAGCTTGATGCAGAGAGTTCTTAGGACAATGAACTTAAATGAAAGCTAAGGGCTCCAACCAGGTCAAATTCTTATCATCGGCAACACTGAAGATAGTTTCCTTGGGCTCATCTGGAATAGGAGATATGGGCCAAAAATATCTGAAAGTTAGTAGTAAAATTCAAGACCAATTGGGGATCTGAAGACCCTCCTAATTTCCTAGAGATTTCAATTTTCAGGCTCTTAAACTACATAATTTGAAAAGAAAATGTTGCAAATGTCATCTGAAGCAATGCTAAAAAGAAATTGTAACTTAATCCGATGTTGTTTCATAGCTTGTTAGTTTAATACAAATTTCTTGTTTAAGATTTTGCCATGCCAATCGAATGAGGCCTTCCAAAATTTCAAGAAAAACAAAAGGAACACTAAATCATGTTAATCTATTTTGTTTTAGAAACCCATGAACATTTCCAGGCAACAAGTTCTTCTTGTGCCAATCACAAAAATTTAGATAAAATATTTCAAGTTTGTGTAAGACAAACTTACAGATTGAGGCTTCCCCAGAGTTGCTTGCTTATATGATGAGACATCCTTCGGTGGTGATTCAGATTTGTTTCCCGTTCTTTTCTCTTTCCTAGCTTTGTTGAATATTACAGTGAAACCCTCAGCTGAAGCTGGATCATTAACATCCCATTCACCAAACTTTGGCAATGGTCGGCCACCCTCCTATAATATTCAGAACTTCTAAGGTTTGTCGTAGTCACCACCAAACATATAGAAAATCATTGCCAGATATATTTATGCTAGTTATGCAAAATTTGAATCTTAGTTTTATGTACAATGTCAACATTTAAGATTAACAACACAAGACTTCAAAAGTTGATAAACTACAGCATAGTTATGCAGATCATATTCTTGATTTATCATATGCTCATGCTAGCAAATTTAGTAAATACACAACGGTACAAGTTTATCCCAACTAGCAGAGTAGTAGTCATTAAATGCAGGCAGGAAAACAACACCTTGTTTAGTCATGAAAGACTGTCACTGTAACCTAGAGCAAATCCAAAATAATAGTCTTTAAACTACTATATCTTTCCCAAATCAAATGTCCCCATTTCAATGTTGGGATGCCCAAAGATGTATGTCAAGTAATCTAACATAAACATATTTTCCTTCAAAACTTCCACTACTAACCTCCTTAATTTAAGGGATATGAGTTCCACTAACACCTCAGTCCCACCATTAACCTCCTTAATTAGTAAGCATGAGGTGGTAACTTATAGATGGTCATATGCTCATACTAAATTTAGGATCCAAATCAAATGCTGAAATTCAATTTGGGACAAAGGGAGTATAAAGAGATGATTAAATCAGCAACTCCAGAATTTAAGTTTAGATTCAATGAAAGCTAATGAAAAGTTGAGTGTCCATCATCAACTAAAATATCTCAGCAGTAAGTTAGCAGCTTCAGTTTACACAGAACAAAATACTATGTAAACAGTCACRGATCAAGAATAGCAGGAAGCAGAAAACATGCACATACATATTCATGCCACAATTCTGTCCAGGATAATGCCAATGTAACAATAAGCAGAAAACGCACTCAGCAGCAGACAAGTACTCCACAAAGAACAGAAAAGCATGAAACTGACAACTTGGTCAAGACCTACACTCAAAATTGAACAGGAAAGCTTAGATAACTTGAAAGAAATACATCGAGGAATTCCACATGCACCACAGCAGGCCAGAAATTGCAAGAAACAAAAGACAGCTACACTCAAGCCATTTAAAAAATAGGTCCTGATGCTGGACCCCCCCAACAACCTTGTATTTTAGAATAATAATAATAAAWATAAATATAAATAAAAAATAAAAAATATCTAATTAAAAAATGTAGAACTGCGATCTGGGTTCACCACTTATTACGCGATAAACTGGTAAACTAAATAGTGGAAACTGATGCAAGACTAATCAGAATTTAGTCTAGCATCAAGCCTGCATTAGAACATCTTGTAAAATTTTTAATGCTAGAGAAAACTTAGATGATGCTAGAATAACTGTTAAACATTGGTTCTAATAGAAACTAAGAGTTTGATAGAAAAGTAGCTTAATAGTCCATCAATTTGTCATCCTTACATTCCTCATTCTGTTTCTGCCAATGCATTATTAGGAATCTTGCTCAAGTTATAGATAGGATTCTACTTAGCCATGACACTCATGCTTGGAATGAAATTAAATTATCCACTCCCTTTTTCTTGGATAACATTTTTTACATCTCTCTTCATATTTCTTATTGTCTTTCTCTTCTTTTTTGTTTTCTTTTTTCTTTTAATTTCTTTTTGTGACAGATTACATCAGTATGACCTTGATTTCTAATCTTTACAGGAAACATTGAGAAAAGATGTCATCTGTTTTTTTTTTTTTTTTTAACTTTTGAAGGAGGGGAAGGGTCCAAGGAATGGTAAAATTATGAGTCTACACAAGCTCCATAAGAACTAGAATGAGCCACTAGATGTGAAAAATGGATGCAATGTCGGAGATCACTCCCTTTTAAAACAGAATGAAATGCAATGAAGGTAGAACTTGTCATGCTATATTTATGCACAAAATGCCCTGGTACAGGAGCAGAGGAAAGGTAAATAGAATCAAACTTTCACAGAATAAAACATCTATAGATTGCTGCAATCTAAAAGAAATTTAGAAGTCAATTCTTCACAATATAAAGCCCCTATGAAAAGTATCAGGACCAAAAAGCAAAATCATATTTTTTATCCAACAATTACAAGGTCAAATTAAATAATTAAACTTCGGAGCCTCAAAAAAATAAGAGAAGCATAAAATAATTATCAAGAAATTTTGCTTCTTTTATCCTTTTCCTTAAAGTTACTTTTAGATTATCCTTCTTTTCCACTACTTTGCTGTTTTTCTTTCCTTTCCGGTTTCAAGGAGAAAAAACCTGACATTGACACTAAATCTTCAGACTAGACTCAAATAGGAAAAAAGCTATCTCATCAAATTGTTACCAAAAATAGAAGAATAATGAAGAAAATGTGATAGAAAAGTTAGCATGAACATTAACTTTTCTTTGCCTTCTTTTTTACCTTTTTTTCTTTGGTGCTGATTATTCCTACATCACTATCATTCTTTTTGACTGAATACATGTAGCTTTTGGACTTGATTCTGCTATGAAGATACTAATCCTTTCAAGACGAGTATCAAATATGAGGTAAGGAGAAAACAAAACRAATCAGGATGCAGGACCATGATATCTCACAAGAGACAGCACATTGACGACTCAATGACCCCAAAGAATCGAAATGAATTACAAGTATAGGTACCCCGGCCACAAAAATAATAATTAATAATAATAATAATAAGTAGGAGGGAAAAAAACCAGGACATTAAGAGCGCAAATCTATAGATTCCAGGACCTTCAATTGTTGTTAGACTACAATCCACATAGAGTCAGCATCAAAGGTTCTCGAGGTAATTATGGATGGAAACATCAGACTATATATTATTTCTCGGTTGATCAGATACATCTATCAGCTATTTTTTTTCCCTTTCCAGCTTCATTTACTCTAAAAGATGAACCTAAATCAGCCAATTAGAAGCACATGTCTAATCATTATAACTTAGTACCTGAAACATTTTTCCCTTTTACTCAGCATGTATGATGGATGATGGCAATTCAATTTCACTCAGCTGCTCAGAGGTTTACAACTTGGACATCTCAAATAGGTTCACTTCACCTTGAAATATAAACATTGATGAGGGCTCTTCTGCGATAAGTCATCTCTCATTGACAAAGCACTATTAGAACAACAATCCCAAAAGCAGCGTTTAGGAGCAAGAACCAGGTTAAGACGAGAAGCAGAATGGGGAAAACCCACGATTTATAGGGTATGTGGAAGTAAATATAACCCAGGGGCAGAGAGAGTCAGGAGAGGACATAATCATTTCAAGTGCACATGTTAAGAAAAATGACCATAATAGTGACTACAATCAATTCATACAAGAACATGAATTTCAGTTCAATGAACCAAGCCTCAGAAAGCCTAGAAGAAAGATATTGCACACAACTTCCTTGCGACGTAAACTATGCAGCTTTGGGTTGAATTAGGCATAAATTGATCGAGGCAAACCCTATCACGACACTAGAATAAGTTCCTTTACAGGCCCAACTCAATTAAAGAAACCTACAAAACTACTCGCCTAATAGAAAATTATGATAAAAAGAAGAAGAATTTCGCTTTCTTCTTCCTCCAGCATTTCCATTCTTTGTCCTCCTCCTTTCCCACCCACTCCCCCCTCCCAACACCACCTTCTTCAGTGATTCTCTTCTTTCTCGACTTTAAAGGAATGAATAATCAACAACGAAATACACTTTAAAGAATAATAACAAAGCGTTATCATATCAAAACTCAATAAATATCATAGACATATGCATATCAACTATATATATATTTATATTCCGTGTCTGTGTATAATAATAAGTGATAATACCTCATGCTCCAGGAGCACCAAAACTAAAAAAACAAGCGCAAAACTTTCCCAAACACTCAACAGAAAAACTGCAAACTTGCGAAATTAATCATCACGGAAAAAAGGGGAAAAAATCAAAACTTTTTTAACATTTTTTCCCGTCCTTTTACATACATAGAAAAAGCGATATTCATCATAGTTTCCATAAAACTCGTAAGAAATTAAAAAAGACCATGATGAAAATATGTCCAGCTACTCATAGACGTACAATTATATACCGAACAGAAAGAAACTTCGATATTCRTACCGCCATATCTTTCAGGGAGTGAATTTTCAAGAACAAAAGGATTAACCGATCGGATTGCTGTGAAAGATTTGAATTGCTGAATTAATTCAAAATGCTTCCATCCCTTCTCAATTGAATTGAATTGTCTGCTAATGAGATGAGGGACGAAAAATGAGAGAGAGAAATAAGACGCCAGCTGGCTAATGAAGTGGGCCCCTTAGGGGAAGATTCAGCTGCGCCACATGATGTTAAGTCGTTATGTGCACCCAACACATAGTTTATTTTCTATTGTTCCTCTCTTTTTTTTTTTTTTTTTCCAAAAATGACATCATCTTATAAACCACATTGAGCATTAAAAATGCGTTCTCCTTCACCTTTTAAGTATTGAAATTTTTAATTATTTTATAAGCTTTTAAGAATATATTCTTTTTTTCATTTTGAAAATTTATTTTTAAAATAATATTCTATATAACAAATTTTATTATTGAACATATAAAATATTCTTGTATGAAAGCAATTTAATTATTTTTAAATCATTCTCGCTACTTTAAATTTTCTTTCAGTAAACAATACGTTTTTATTTAATTTAAAATCGAGTTTCATATTTTTTTTCAAAAATTTTTCTATTAAAAGTTAATAATACTTGTGATTTATCAAAAATTGTGATTGTTTTTTTTGAAAATGTGGGTTCATAGCTTAAAATCATTTTATTTTTAAAAAATTTTCAAAAAATTTCAGCAAACTTGGGATTGGTCCAAGCCAAACCAAGATGACATTGGGTGATCTGATGACCGGGTTCGGGTTGACCAATTTTAATTTTATTTATTATTTATTAAAATTTTAAAACTTTAAACTTTAAATCTTTATTTTAAAAATTTGTATAAATTTTTGAAATGTTTTTTATTTTGTTCTATTTTTTTGGTTATTCAGTGTATTTATTTTTTCATTAATTTCAGTTTTTTTCATAATTTTAAACAAAATTTCTTATTTTCCTTATTTTGAATTTTTAAACTTATTTCACTGACAAACACTCAAAATAATATTTTCTTATTTTGAGTTTTCTATTAATTTTTATTTTTGTTTTTGAAAATACATTTTGAGAAATGAGTAAAGAGAACCAAATTTTCAATATTTTCAAAAATGGAAAACAAAAGGCAGCCACAAAACACT
The DNA here is from genome assembly GCA_001752375.1 of Rhazya stricta. Lineage (NCBI taxonomy): Eukaryota > Viridiplantae > Streptophyta > Magnoliopsida > Gentianales > Apocynaceae > Rhazya > Rhazya stricta. The sequence continues at coordinate 1,162,722 of MEJB01000044.1, forward strand.
CAATAGAACAGTAATTTCCCTTTCTAAAATTAATGAAATATTCCGTTTTAAAAAAAATCATTTATGAAATACTCGACCATATATTTACTCTATAGTTTTTTTATATTTTTTTGTCTTTGCCGATTTTCTTTTTTTTTTATTTGTGAGGGCATATCTTATTAAACTTTGCAACAGTTGACAGATCGGATTAAAAAAAATTAACTTTTTGAGTTAAAAGTAATAAAAAAGTTAGAGTTTTAAAATTTTCATCTAAAATGTTTGGTAAAATGTCATCAATAAATAATCATCATTTGGTGTAAAAAATTGAGAAATTTAAAACTTCATTTTTTTTAATGATTTTAACTCGAAAAGTTAATTATTTTAATTTCTGCCGTCAAATGTTAAGATGTTTAATAAGATATGTATTCAAGATTTAAAATAATGAATAAATATATTAATATTTGAGAGAGAAGGTATGGAAACGTTTTCTAATTAGATAAAATCTATTAAAATATGATAGAAATATTATTGGAAAAATCCCCTGCAAAATATTACATTTAACAAAAAGCCTGTTACCTTTAACAATTTAATGTGTTGCGTCGAACAATTCCTTTTATATTGTTTTAATGTATTGTTACTTTATTTTTCTGCAAAGATTAGGTTTACTCAAAGTGAATTATAAATTAATATATCATCTTATACTTTATGATTAAATGTTGATGATTCTTATTATTCAATAAGTAAACTATTTGATCACTGATTTATTATCTAAATAATAAATATAAACATCTCGATCTTATATTTATTGTGAAAAAAATCACTTTATTATAGTCTTTTAGTATATTCTTATTTGAATGTTTTTATCTAAGTGACATATAAGCATTAAAAGTAATCAATGTATCATTTACTATCATTTACTGTCCAATTAAAATCATTCAACAACCAAAACTTTGAGAAAAATTAGTGAGGCATCCATAACTAACATATATACAAATGCTACTTTAGTCTTCTTGTATGAAAGTCTCTATTATTCAAATGCACACATAGAAGGACTGTTCGATAAAATTAAAATATGAATACTTATGTCTTAATATTTAAGATCTAAAGTTCTTTGAATTTTACGTTCCGTTTACATTTCATTTTATTTTTTAGTTTTTCTGTATTGAGGTGGCTCTTTTCAATTTACTAAAAGAGTCTTCAGTTTGTCATTCTTGTAATTTATTTTTTAAATAAAATAAAAAAACACGTTCAACTTAGATTCAATAAAAAATACTTTGATTATTTTTATTGATATACCTATAAATTAAATTAAATATATTAATCATAGAATATTTTAAATAAATTAAAATAAAACTTAGTGTAATTTATTTATTAATTTTTTAGATAATTACTAGAGAGAAACAAAATATATTTTTCGCATCTTAATTGTAAAAAAGAATTTTACTTGAAAACACTCAAACTACCATTTTGATTATTTTTAATTTTCAGTAAAAAATATTTCTTTTTTAAAAAACATTTTTCAAAAATATAAAAAGAACATATTTTTAATGTTTTAAAAATTTAAAATGGAAAATAACTCAAAAATAGCAAAGAGTACGTAGCCTAAAGTGGTATATTTTGGATGTGAAGAATAAAATAGCTATCGTCTATTATCCATGAAGTTTGCAAATTGAATGGTTTTACATTTGTGCCCTTTTGCTGGAGAAGATATTGACAAAATGTATTTATTCATAATCTCATTATTATATACCTTTATATACATGATTTTGGTTGGGTAAAAGTAAACGGAGACTTTATTTATTGTATTCAGTCATAATTTCCATTGCAACAGTAAAATTAAGTAATKTTGTAATTAGCATAATTTTGAGTTGATAAAATTTTAATTAATCTAATGTTTAAAAATGAATGCTTTTCTTTTTCTTGAGGAGGTTGATGAAATACTTAATGGTTTTTGTAATCTTACTATAAATTAAAAAGTTTTATTTTTTATTCTTTAAAATATTAATTACTTATACTATGGTATTATTTTTACACGAAAAAATTAGTCAATCTGAACGGCTAATAATGCACAGCCATGCCGACCGGATATTAGGTTCAGTAGTTCTTATGCAAACGTAGAGTACAAGACGTACATTAGGTTGTACTAAGTAACATAAAATATATCAATTTCAAATAGAATTAGATCATGATTATCATTCTCTTATAGTTTTAAACTTTTATCTAGCCAATCAATTAATAAAGATAAGGAAAACTAAGAAATCCAATTGAACCTAAGTGATAGCACAAAACGATATAGGAGAATGATTAATAGAGAAAGTATTAAGACACATGAGTTCACCTATTTTTCATCTATGTTATCTAGTCGACATTTTCAAATCAACATATCAAGTATTGACCAACCAAATCCAGAAATATTGAATACACTTTCTCAAGATATAAACAACCTATTTCCTAAGTAGTAACTAATTATAACTCTATGCTTAATTTAACTTAGAAAAACATACGAAACATATTGTTCTTAATGATTGCACAAACTATGTAAATATACTTTTATTTCACATGTAGTTCACGACACTTGTTATTTGACCAAACTACAAAAGTGTTATCTCTAATCGTCTTAAGCAATATCTGAATCAATTGGAAGATGGTCAGTCAACTAAACATTAAGAAAAATAACAAGGCTTCAATAAATAAAGATATAACAATAACGAAAAACATTTAATTCAATAATATAGCATTAGAATATCTTGCATCATTGTCTTAGAATAAAAGAATTAGTTTAACATGGTTTGAATTAAAGAAACAATAAATTGAAGATTTAGATAGAAAAACATCCTCAAAACACAATAAGCTCGATAAATCTTCAATGAGTTGAACTTCTTTTCCTCCAAGAAAGCTCATTTTAAGTGCTTTAAAGTGTCCCAAGAAGGTGTAAAGACTGAATATCTCAGTTTTGATCAAAACTCTTGCATTTATAACTTTGAGAACCCTTAAACTACCTCCAAAAATCGTAAACTACCTTAAAAACAGCTCAAACTAGCCCCAATGCTCCAGAGGCCCTGGTTCAAAATATATCTTGCACAAACTCAACAATTGAACCACCTCAAAGTCCACTGAAGGCCCATCAGGCGAGCAAGGCAGAGCCTCTTATGCCTAAGGATGTTACCAAACACCTCCACATTCCACATGCGAGTAGAACGGACAAAATCTTGGACATAAGTTAGTAGCGGCCTCCTCAGCTCAGCGTAGATCTGCTGAGCCACCACCTCAAAATTCGATGCAGATACCATGCAACCTCCATTCGGAATAGTTTCTTCCTAGGCCGAGCACCCAAACTAGTATCATAGGCAATCAATATAGGATGGTGAYCAAATGTAGTACGAGGAAAATKGGTCACTTGAGCCTCGAGAAACAGATAACGACAATGCTCATTACGCACGGATCGATCTAGGTGCTCACAGATATTAGCTTGCCCAAGCCTCTTGTTAGTCCAGGTAAACGTAGGACTAGAAAGACAAGGTTAAGGAGGCCACAACCATCAATCATGCGGTTCAAACTTTGAGTATGTCTCTCCCTCACAGGTCGGCCCCCATGTTTCTCATCTGCACTGAGAACTTGGTTAAGATCCCCCTCCAGCAACCAGAGGGAATGGGTAAGAGTCCCCAACTGCTGCAGATATGCCTAGAGGCGATCTCGCTCCACCTACCAAGGAGAGCCATAAATCGCTGAAAGGTCCAACGCTGTCTATTCGCAAACCCCGAAGCCTCGACCACATGCAAGTGATCAAAACTCGAAGCCTGAAGCAAAGTCTGACGCTAATCCGCATCCATTCTAACTTCAACTAAAACAAATAGGATGAGAAGGAGCTCAAGAAAATGGGTTCTAAACTCCTCTAACCCACCCCTGACAATTCTAAATTATAAAATTCATGGAAGAACAATATAAAAGTCAATGAAGAGGTGAGGTTGAGACCTCAGCCTTCATGAGAGTTACCTCACCCCAGTATTGCGCCAATTTTGCCAACTGTGCACCATCATGCTCTATCTGTACCTCGACATCAATCACAGCACCCGCGGAATGCAAGATCGCCATAGGCACAAGTTGAGGACCGGCCACCCTATCCTCTTATGCAGGATGTGCACTCCCATGGAGCATCCGACCAGAGTCCTCCAACACACCATCAGGAGACACAGGGACCCCAGACGCTGCTGACATGGAGGCACCATGCAGCCCTATACATCAGCTACAAGAGGCAATGTAGATAGACCAGTGCTCGCGGGTTCCCTTCATATTCAGATCGGGTGAAGAAGGCAACCCCTGGCCCAAAGCACCATGCGGAGCTCCCTCACTAGACCTAATAGCTAGAGTAGGTAGCCTATTCAAACTCCTCCAATGTTCTCCCAAAACAAACCCACCACCACTAAGGCCCAAAACCTCAAACCTATTCCCTCCTTGATCGCATTGACCCTTACTTCTAAAAGAGATTTCAATTGCCTTTCCCTCATCCATCTAAGAGTTTTGATTAGCACACACTAGGCTCGTACTTATTCGGTCAATAGTTTTTGCCAGAAACTGTCGACCAACCACCATTCGCTCCATGAGTCCAGTCGCCAAATGCCGCCACAAGGGATGATTTGGAAACATCCACGGCCCATACTGATAAGCTTTTAGATTCAAACAAAGATAAAACGTAAAGTGTAAAATGATAGTTTTGCAGAGCTTTATTAAATTGATTATCAAATATTCTAATCAAATTCAATATTTGGATTCAAACATATAAAAAAAAAAAAATTAGTATTAAGAAATTCAATTACTATTCACATTTCAATCTTTAAATTTTAGTATTTAGACTTCCGTCTTCAGAAATCAATTTTATCAAATGAAGCCTTMATCAACTTAATTTATTTTTAATTGCAAGAAATCATTTATTTTTCTTAAAATATTGTCTTAATCCTTACTTCTTTTATTTTTTTTTGGTGGTACTGAAAGAGATTTTGAGAATGTATATATATATTGACGTGACCTGGAAAGATGGTGGGATTTTAAAGGAGGTCCACCATTTGATTTGGAATTTTCGTTGGATAATTGGGATTTTCACTAAGGCATTATATTTTAAATACCAGGAAAGAACCCGTGGTAAGTAGAGTTTTGTGTGAAATAAGGATAATATCCCGAAATGGGATTCTTCTGGGATTGGTTTATAGTGGGATTTGAAAGCATTGTAAGCTATTTTTATAAAGGATTTCTRGTTGATTCATTCTTCTATAGTACCGAAAATATTCCACCACTGAATAAACCAGAAAGGGAAAGATGAGGCATCACATACACGGGTATCAATATATATATATATATATATTGATCATTTTGAATACTCCTTGTATCATTTTGATTGATCTTTATCTTCCTTAATTACATTCTCTATGAATTTATCGGCCATCTTCCGATCTTGATTGTCACTTTTGGTATCAGAGCCATAGGATGGCGTATGGTCTTCTTACTGAGACTATTCAGATCTTGATAGATCTGGGTAGATCTAATCTTATCTGGTGAGTGTTTTTTGCATAAGATCGCTATAGGGTAAGCCGAGGAAGGCACGGGACCCGTCAATGCGGCAGCAAGTTAGTAGCCAGATCTAATTCCGATCTATTTAGAAATACCTAGAAATGGAGAATCTCTTTAGAGATCTACTTCATCGAGTAGTTCTGTATCCAGATCTACTACTGAAGATCACAAGATGATGATAAATTTCGAAGAATTAATTATTGAAGATTTTAAAAAATCAATTGATAACTGGACTATTCCAAAAGTTTCTAAAGATCATATTTATAAATCTGCTTTTAATCTTTTCAAAACAGATTATATTATAAAAATCAAAGAATAAGATATTCAATTATCAAAAACTTTTGAATCTCTTCATCTTCTTTCTTCTAAATCCTTAGAAAAACACCGATTTAGGAATTACAAGTACATTCACATAGGACTTGTCCAGATTGGTATTAAACCTCTCACAAAAGAGGGTCTAAATACCTCAATCTTAGCTGTTCTTAGGGACACTAGATTTCTGAATTTTGATGATTCCTTATTAAGTTTAATCAAGTCTAGTCTCTGTACTGGTCTGATTACTTTTGATTGCTATCCAAATTTCACTGTATCTTTAGATGATCCCAATATCCTCAAATCCCTTGTCCTCCAGATCAAGACCCATAACTATCAAATGCTAGAAGGATCTATTCCTATAGCGTTGACGTATCGGGTACATTATAAAGCCATGCAATCTACTTTTGCATCAAAGGCCAGATGCCAAAGCAAGAAAGGTGAAACCGTTCTGCTCCAAACAGATCTCTCTAGATBTAATTTAGTAATTTCAAAATCCATCCAGTGGAAAGATATCCAACTTCCAGATGAATGGATCTTAGAAGGAGCGACTCCTCCTACAAATTTAGTCCAATCTCCTCCAAATGCTGAGATTAGGAATATCAATCAGTTTTCAGATGGTTCTGTAAAACTGAGCTTCCATAGAAAAATTCCAAGTAGAAGATTTTCAGATCATCATTCTGAAACTCAGACCATAGATATTGGAAGGATTTCCCAAATCCCGTCAGTCATAGATCACCCTAGGAAAGCTGCTTCCTTAGCAGATCTTCCCAGATATTTAATATCAGATATACCTACGACTTCTAGAAATTCCTTTCACAAAGGTAATTATTCTTCTGAAATTCCTAAACCAGTTTACTCTAAATCCCCTTCTGCTAGTGAACCTACTAGTCCTATATTTTCTGCTATAACTGAAAATGCCCAACATGAATTAAATATGATTTCAAAAGATTTTCAATTAGATGATAAAAGAAATTAGTTTTTTCAAAAATTCCTTTCTGAAAGAAAATAGATCTAAGAAAAATATTATGATTTTGTAATTACAAATAAATTACACATCATATTTTTTGATTGGTTTGAAATTTACTATATTATTCCCAACAAAATTAAATATCCTTTTTCATCCATTTAGCCTATTACAACTCCATCCAAGAAAATTCTTGAGTGGCAATCACTTTCTACTTCTCATAAAATCCAAGCAAATCATCCACCTCTTCATGCTATAAAAATAGATCATCTAGGAAAATTTGCAGAAGCTTTTCCTTACAAAACTCCAGCAGATGATATTCTCCAAAATAGCAAGCACACTATTACTCAAAACAATTTTACAAATACACATTTGAATACCATAGGAAAACAACTCGATGGGATTGAAAAATCTTTACCGATGATTTCTGACAAACCTATTATTTSTAATTCCATTTCTTCGAAAGAAGAAAAGAAATCTCTTAAAATCCTATTTTTAAACCCTTTTCTATCTCTGATTCTAGTGTAAAAACAATTCGGGATAATAAATTAGAATTTTCTAAGGCCATCCAGGACCAATCAAGTCGTATAGACTTATCTTCTGTTTCTGGTAAAATCATTCTTGCTTCTACATCTGAATCCAATAAGATTAATGTCTTAGATGAAAATTCTTCTTCTTCAGATACTGATCCAACATTGGAACAATTCCAATCCAAATCCACATCCATTCCCTGCATTAATCCCATGACTTGGCAGTCATCCATCATTCCTGTTCCAAATTCCCTTACTACTTCGGATATTACTGTAGCAAAACCCATATCCCAATACCATTTCAATGCCTCATCTGTCTATGACTAGAACATAGACAATTTATCTGATTATCAAATTATCAGCTTCCTCCAGCAAATAATAATGGCAGCAAATGCCTATAAAACCCAGATAGAAACCGAGATAGAGCTATAGCTGAACTCCTTATCACCGGTTAAAAGTTCAGTTAAAAGGTTGGTGGGATTATTATCTCACTGCTCAACAGCGGCAAGATATCCTTAATGCTGTTAAGACCGATGAAGCTGGAAACTTCATCGTAAAAGCCAATGGCCAACCTATTTCAGATGCTGTATCCACACTGATCCTTTCTATTTCCCTCCATTTCATTGGAGATCCATCACATCTAAAAGATAAAAATGCCAAATTATTATAAAATCTTAGATGCCGAAAACTTAGTGAATTTCAGTATTACAAAAACATTTTCTTAACTAGGCTTATGCCTAGGAAAGATAGTAATCAACCCTTTTGGAAAGAAAAATTCCTTGCTGGTCTACCTCATCTCTTAGGARAACGAGTTAGGAACAAATTCCGTGAAGAAACCAATAGTAAAATCATTCCTTATCACCAGTTCACCTTTGGAGAACTGATTAGTCAAATTAATAAATAAGGTTTAAAATTGTGTCAAGATATTAGGCTTCAGCAAACACTTAAAAGGAAACTCAAACAGTCTAAAAAGGAGTTAGGTGACTTCTATAAACAGTTTGAAAATTTTCCTGAAAAATCCTCCCACTGCAATGGCAGTTGTAGTAAACCGTCTTCATCTAGAGCCCATAAGAAACCCTATCATAAAAACATAAAAAATATTCAAAACCAGTAGATGAATTTTATAAAAAACCTTCTAAAAAATATTCTAAAAAATCTTTTTATAGTAAAAAACATAAACAAAATAAATCTCCTTTAGATTTAAAAGATGTAACATGTTATAGATGTCACTAAAAAGGATACTATTCCAAATACTGAAATTTTTCTAAAAAATTAAATGAACTTCATTTAGATCTAGAAATTTATGAAAAAAATTTCAAATATTCTTGTTGATTCAGATTCAGATTCATCTTCTTCTAAATCCTCATTTTCTGAAAAAGCTCTTCAAATTGATGAAATTCACACTTCATCATCTTCTGAGACTTCTGAATCTTCTGATTGTTCTTTAAATGTTCTTATCAAAGAACAACAAACTCTTTTGGAAAATGWTAAATATGTTTCTGATCCCGTTTTACAAAAACAACATTTGGAAAAAATTCTAAGTTCAATTTCTGATGAAAAACCTCTTCAAAAAACTTCTATTTTACCATCTACTCTACAAATACCTATGATTTAATAAACATTCTTAAAAAATCCAAAAAAGAATCTTTTGTTTSAATTTCTAGCCTCCAACAAGAAATCAAACAGATAAAACAAGAGATAAAAGACTTAAAATAAAAACAAAAACAAGATTCTGCTRTTATTCAAATTCTTCTTTCGAAATAGAATGAAAATTCCTCMTCTGATTCTGAACATGAATTACCATTAGAGCTTCCAAGCCAAATAGAAAATATTAATAAAATTCCTCCTGATTTCTTATTTGTCCTTAGGGAAATCACATCCCAGAAATACCTCATCCGTATTACTTTGAAATTCTCTTCTGATTATATTATAGATACTATTGTCTTATTTGAGACTAGTGCAGATTTGAATTGTATCAAAGATGGTTTAGTACCTAGAAAATTTCGAGAATCTAAAATAGTAGATTATCAGCTGCTAAAAATTCCAAGCTCCAAGTCAAGTATAAGATTGAAGCCTCTATTATCCATTCAAATATCTCTATAAAAACTCAATTTGTGGTAGTTAATGATATCTATCATCCATTGATCTTCGAAACTCCATTCGTAACATTGCTCACTCCTTATAAGGTAAATTCCGAATCAATTTCATTTAAAGCTAAAAATACCAGTCTAGTTTTTTCTTTTTTAGAAAAACCTCAGACTAAGAATTTAAATCTTATCAAAGCATATTCTGTTCAAATTAATGTTTTATCTCTTAGCAAATTTTTTCATTTGCCAGATTTAAAATCTTTTGTTGTCAAATCTCCATATTTGCATATTTTGCACATTCTCATATGCATACAAAAGTTCCAAAATGATTTATTCAATCAAACATTTTTGTTACATATAAATTATAAATTTGCAAAAGAAGTTTTGGAAAAACTTGTTCAAAATCCTGCATTAAAACATATTTTTRCCCAATGGCAAGATATAGTCAGTACATTTGATTTATCAAAGGAAATACAAATTCTATTCCTGATTTTCTCACACGAGAATTTTTATAGAATGCYACCTAGAAAAATGAGAGAAAATCCTCAAAGTAAGGGAGCTACCACGTAAACCCCACAAAATACCTCCAAAATGCCAATTGTTCCAAGAAAATCTTGGTACGAAATTTGTGAAGAAGAAGAGAAAAAACCTCAAAATTCTGGTCAACAATCAAAGTCAATTCCCAGCATTCCATCGCAGGCGTTGATGAAAACACTTGCAAATTCCAGGGAATTCCAAGAGCTACTCTCCAAATTCTAGGCTAGCTCTTCTACAAAAGAAGGCAGCAGTCCCTGCTAAGAGTCAACAAATTCAATCCAGAGGCACCTTGTAACACCCCCAGATTAGAAATTGTCCTAAGCTGAGAATATTACATCACTCTTCTCACAAATAATCAACTATCCATTTTAATACTCAACAATACCCAAAAGAGTTAAAAATGTGTTTTAACAAATCCCCGCTATCCCAACATTTATTCAAAACAGAAATAGCAGAAACCTCAAGAATTTAAACCATTCAAAAAAATATTTATCTTATTACATAAAATTTATTTGAAACATGTTCCCGGGTATCATAGCTCGCCCACAAGCGATCTCTTCGCCCCATCTGGTTACACATCATCTGAAATAAAAATCAGAGAAAGGAATGAGCTAAAAAGCTCAGTAAGTAAACCTCATGCATGAATGCATAAACATGTCTTACATGTCATGAAATTATAAAATTTCATCTTTAAGATGAAAAAAACTTTCCAAACATTTCCTTTTCAAAAACTCTTACAAAACCTTCCCTTCAAAATTTACTTACAGTAAAACATTCAATTTCCTTTCATTCGTGAGCTCATTAGAGTGTAACGYCTAGCCACTAAGCTCTGCAGTGGGCCATCTTATTTGGACCCGATTCCATTCCTACCGGTAGARCCRCAAAGCGGTTAAAATTACATTTCTTTTAACTTCCATACTTTCACCTCCGAGGAGGTGAACATTTCATTCTTACCTACCCTCCAAAAGGGTAGGGTCGGGTGCGCCGCTCCCCTACGCTCCATTCCCCACTCATATCTTTCATGGCTAAGTTTACACTCTTTTCYGAAAACTTTAATAATTTCCTTTAAAATTCCATTTTTTAAACCATTCGCTTTCTAAATGTGTGAATGGCTCATGCCAGAAGTGATGTAGAATTCTAACTACATGCTCATGACATGAAATACATACAACCGTATATAACATGTCATTCGACAACAGTACAAAATATAAAACATGATAACATATCATTCGACATAAAGGTAATACAAGATCTGAACACATGTAACATTCCACACAATATACACACATCAACACACAATCCCATACACAACATATTAGAGCAACTAAACGAGTTCAATTACATTCATTCATAACGTTAATGAGATGTGAGGATTATTTACCCGGAGTCCTTTACGTTAATAGGTTCTTACTTAAGTTATGAAGGAACTCGTTCAACCATTCTCAATGTAAGGCCACGAAATGACCTAGTTGTGATTATAGAAAGAAGGTCTACTTAGTTCGATTGTCCCAACTAAGGTATTATGCGTTTATTCCCAGAATGTCCTTTATCAATTTATAAATTCACATTTAGTTCTCATATTATCAAGTATCACATTTTTAAGTGTACAATTCAACTCCTTAGCTCGGGTATAAACCTAATCTATATTCTCCCACCAATTCACTTGAGGGCATAATTATGTACAAGGCATAAACTTAAATGTCAAGTGTTAACATTTTCACCTCTAAGTTCGCGATATCCAAGTGTTGCGGTAGCGGTATTGGGTTCCCGAGCATGTGCTCAAGTGGCGAGTACAATGGCGTCTGGGCTCCTGGTGCTGCTGGGCGCCCGATGCTTGGCATTGGTGCCGGGCACTACTGGGCTTTGCACCAGGTGCTGATCCTTGATGCACAACATCAGTACTTACTGGCGTTGAGCACTACTGGGCTCTGCTCTGACACTGCCCCGGCAAAATCAGTTTCTGATCAAGCTCTTGGCGACTRGTTGATGGCAAGGGACAACCRACAATGCGAGTAGCAAKGACAGAGAGCCAAAATGACGGCCAACGGATCTGGTAGGAGTAGATCTTTCTGACGTTCATCTCGCAGCGACTCGAGCAGCCTCGGCAAATGGTGACAGCAACAGTGAGATGTAGCAGTCCGACTCAAAAAGCGGGGGCTTGTCGATCGCAATCCAGGTGGTCAGCGATCTGGCTAGCGGAGGGTGGCGACTTCGAACACAGCGAGCGACTGAGCAGGGGTCGAGCGGTCTGGCCGAGTCGCGGCAAAATCCTCCAATGACTGAGCAGTTCATCGTTGATTGAAYGGYATCACACAGCGAACAGCAGAAAGTGAAGAAGATGGTGATGGCGGTAGGGCTTCCTGGGAATGGGCGGCGGCAGCGGCAGTTTACGGGAGGAAGAAGATGGAGGGTTTTTCTTTTTCTTTTCTTTTCTTTTCTTTCTTTTTGTTTTCTTATATTTTTTCTTTTTCTTTTTTAATTTATATTTTGGGCTGTAACCCAAACCCTTCTGCCCTTCCCATCCAAATCTAAACCAAAATTCATAAATTAAATATAACGGGCTTCCTTTCGATAAAAAATCCAACTTTTGACTAACAAATAAATAGGCTCACGAGTCGAGCCTTTAACCAAACGATAACTCTTATTTGACACGGATAATATTTTCGTACTTATTAAACGCACGATTTCAAAATATTAATCACATATAAAATGTCAAACCCTAGTTGGCACACAATTTCATGTAAAATCAAACAAAATTAATAAAGAAAAAATTTCGAGTATTACATACCTCACAACGTACCTCCCAGATCAAGGATGATACCTTAGTCGAGAAATCTACTAAGGCATCAACCCTTTTTATTAAAAAATCCCTTTTTCAAAATATTGTTTCTATTGAAAAATCCTTTTATAAACCTTGTGCTTTTAGAACCATTCAAAAACTTTTTGGACAGAATTGGTTTTATAAACCAGTTCATCTTCTAAAAACTCCAATTTATTATCAAACAATTTTAGAAATATGTAGATCACTGGAGATAAAACATTTTTTCCTTGAAAAAACCCACCAGCATCCTGCATATTCCACATTTAAAATTTTAAATATTTTATCACCTGGATCTTGAGTGAAATGCCAGAGCRAACTCAACCAGRAATTTGATTTTCCAGATACTTGTAAGAGCGAACCCTTTTATATGGAATCTTTCACCTACTGGGATTACTAGTAGGCCTCGTACAATGCCTTCTATTAACAGAACTACAAATCCCAGCGCATCCACCATTAAGGGATTTTCTTCAATGGAGTTATAATAGGTTGAATGGATGAAAAAGGATGTTTAATTTTTTTGGGACTAATATAGTAAATTTCAAACCAATCAAAAAATAAGATGTGTAATTTATTTGAAATTATAAAATCATAATATTTCTCCTGGATTTGTTTTCTTTCAGAAATGAACTTTTGAAAGAACCAATTTCTTTTATCAGAATTTTCATTTGAATAAAAATCATTATGTAACATAGTTTTATCTAATTGAAAATATAGTTTTATCTAATTGAAAATCTTTTGAAATCATATTTAATTCATGTTGGGCATTTTCAGTTATAGCAGAAAATATAGGACTAGTAGGTTCATTACTAGAATGGGATTTAGAGTAAATAGGTTTAGGAATTTTAGAAGAATAATCAACTTAATGAAATAAATTTCTAGAAGTTGTAGGGTATATCCGATGTAGAATACCTGGGAAGATCTGCTAAGAAAGCAGCTTTCCTAGGGTGATTTATGACCGATGGGATTTGGGAAATCCTTCCTMGATCTATGGTCTGAGTTTYAGAATGATGATCTGAAAATCTTCTACTTGGAATTTTTCTATGGAAGCTCAGTTTTACAGACCCATCTGACAACTAATTGATATTTCTAATTTCAGTGTTTGGAAGGGAATTGAACTAAATTTGTAGGAAGAGTTGCTCTTTTTAAGATCCATTCATTGGGAAGTTGGATATCCTTCCACCGATGGAATTTTGGGAATCACTAGATTGAATCTAGAGAGATCTGTCCGGAGGCAGAAGGGTTTCACCTTTTCTTGCTCCCTGCATCAGCCTTTTGTTGCAAAAGGTACCAATTGCATGCGTTTATAATGTACCCGAATACATCATTGCCATAGGAAATGGATCCTTCTAGCATTTGATTAGTTATGGGTCATGACCTGAAAGGCAGGGATCAGACATAATGGGATCCATCCTAAAAGATATCTGTGAAATTTGGATAACAATCAAAAGCTAATCGGACCAGTATGGAGACAGACCTCAATTGAGACTTAATAAGGAATCATCAAAATTTAGAAATCTAGTGTCCTTAAGAATACAAAGAATTGAGGTGTTTAGACCTCTTTTGGTGAGGAGTTTACTACGCAATCTGACAAATCCTATGTGAAGGTACTTGGTAATTCCTAGAATCGAGTTTTTTAGGGATTAGACGAAAGAAGATGAAGAGATTCAAAAGGTTTTGACATTGAATATCTGGTTCTGTTGGTTTTTATAATATATATATGTTTGAAAAGATTAAAAACAGATTTATAAGCCAATGATCCTTTAGAAATTTTTGGAATAGTCCAATTATCCAATTGGATTTTTCAAAATCTTTCAATAATTATTCTATATATTCATATATATATAATATTATATATATATATATAAAAGAATTTTTTTTTTTTTTTTGGTTGTGTCAGCGAGATTGGCGCCCAACTACTTCTAATATCTCTTTTTGTTCTATTAAACTATAGCATTCAAGTAAGATACTTGAATGAGCTGTAGCATCGCCAATGTTAAACGCTTAACCTCATGAAAGATTTTTTAGCTTGTCATAATGGATAATATCTTAATGATTTTGCTCTGAATTATATTATAGTGCCGTGAAAACAATAAATATGAATAGTGTCAGGTACACTTTTTAATTTTAAAAAGTCTCTTCAACATTCTGATCACCAATAAAAAATAACTCTTAAATTTATAATTTATGTTTATATTATTTGAAGATAACTATTACATATAAAAGTTATTTTATTATGTATAAAAGCTATTTTTATATTATTTTATTTAAAAAATAATAATGTCAAATGAAAAAAATAAAATGAGATTGATATTATGTATTGGAGGTTGATTTTAATAATTTATATTAACAAATTCTCTCTCTCTCACATGTCTATACATCAAGATGGAGCATACACTAGATCAATACACGATATAGYTAGAATGACCCTCCTGTYACGTAGGTAGGTGATTAATCAAGAATTTATTAGTCTTTCTACTGGAAGTATTACCTTTCAATTTTCTATTATATTTGGTGAAAGAACATAAAATTTGACCACCTTGCTATGTGTATTATCAACTCTTTGCTCCAAAATTGACTCTCTAGGGATTGTTTTTTTCTTTACCCCATGAAAAGAACTGTAAACATGTGCAGGAGCACTAGATGCTTATAATCAGAATAAAATTACTGTAMAAGAAACAAAAGAAAAACAAACATAAGTGATTCAAGAAAGCATTAGCGTGGTGGTTGATGCGGAAGCTGCCACTCAGTCAACAGTTCCCATGAATTCTATAGCACTTGTCGGACAAATATATGGGTATATTTATAAACGTTCAATTCTGCAATTTCGTTCAAATATCTGTTTGTTCTTTGGTTAATGGATTATTCCACCGGGATTGGATCCTCTCAAGGTTAACTCCTTTTGCAAAGTTGACTGCTCCAATACTCCAATCAAGCCAATACATCATTTCAGTTTCAAAAGCCATTGTATTTTCATCGCACTGTTCAATCGGCCATTGTACTAAAGTTTTGTCCTCTGCTTGCAATTGAGACTTCAAGTTCAGTGCACCTTAATGCATCTTTACACATTCTCAGTTTCTTCTAGTTGATGCCTTTTGCTACTTGCACTTCTTCCGACAGCTCCATTATCATCCTCAGGGTCAGATATTTCCTTTATCCATTGGCTCATCAAAGTAACTACGATTTCCTGTTTAATTGATTTCTATAAACCAATACTTCAATTCATGTACAAGGGTTGACAAGTTGAATCTTTTAATTTTTTATTTTTCCCACTGGCTAGGATATTTGGAATTTGGATCTGCTGATGTTTAACTCCATTCCCAAAATTTGACTCCATCTTGCTATCGATCCCCAATATCAGATAACTAGCCCAACTATTGCTGCGCACTAGCTTGCACTTGAGAGTTCCATCGCAGCTTTACCAGATGAGTTGCATCACTATTGACGATATCTTGACGTCTCTCGAGGTGCTAGAGAACCAAGGGTACTTGAATGTAACYGTGGAGAATCAGATACAGACAACAGATCTCTTAGAAGAAACACTCTCGAACTAGTTGCGAATGATTGAGTGCTGTGGTCTAGCCTCTCTGCTGCCAAAGCAATGTGAAAAATTAAGGAAGGACAACAGGAGCTAGGAAATGATAGGCTCAAGGTGCTTATCGAACTTTCCATATGCTTATTTTCTCATGTAAGTACTCTAAAGCATCTCGGAACAATTATTCTGTTTGTCTTTCTATAATTTATTGAACTTATTCATTTGCATTAGCAGCAATTGGATAACTTGATAGTTCATTTTGTTCGGTTAGGACTAAGTGAGAAGAGTCATTCCAATTCTTTTAACTTCACGATTCAGGAATCCACATGTCAAAAATTTCAATCCAAATAAGACTTCTTACATAGACGCGCCTGGACTGAGCATGTGACCAGGTTTGGTGCTGTTCTTTGAAATAGCAGTGGTGAAAGTGGTAACATGCAAGGCAATGAAGGGACCTAAGTGTCGAGATGCAGCACAGGATGAGGCTTGCCTGCGTATGAAGATCTTAAATTTGCAAAAGATTTCGTGAACACCTACATAATTTTGGATGGTGATGCAAGCTCCGAATAGAGGAAGGGAATCATTCTTTGCTTCATAATATCATTGATGATTGCTGTGGGTGAAAAAATATTGATTTGAATARTAATTATGTACATATTTTCATCATTTTTAATATGATGAAATATCATTTTGTACTATTTTACCTTGAACATTGCTTAAATTCAATCAAGTAACTTTATTTATACAATAGTGTGAAATTATAGAATTCATGTGCTATTACTAAGGTAAAATACTTTATTTTGTAGGAAAAATAGATTTTGTAAATAAGATAGAAAGTTACTTGATGAAAAAGTGAAGATTTGTTTGATGCTGCTACAATGGAGAGCAATAACTTAGAAATGCAATATTGCAGCAATAGTTTAAGGAGCAGAGGAGAATATAATATCTGAAGAAAGATAGTCAAGAAACAAGATGAATCATCAATGGAAAGAGAAAAAAAAAGTCAAATCTGAAGCTCAAAAGCCAAAAAGTCAAAAGTAAAAATGCAAAAAAAAAAAGTTAAAAAGTAAAAAGTTGTCTATGACACCTTTTTACCAAGCTTCCAAAGAAATCTTCACGAAACAAAAAGGAAAGAAAAGACAGGGCAGAAGATGCAACACCTCCAGATTAGGAACTGTCCTAAGTCGAGAATATTACAGCAGTCCATTCGCAAATAATCAAACTATCCATTTAAAAATCAACAATACCCAAAAGAGTATAAAAATATGTTTTGACAAATCCTCACTATCCCAATATTTATTCAAAATAAAAATTGCGAAAACCTCAAGAATTTAAACCATCCAAAAAATAATTATCTTATTACATAAAATAATTATCTTATTTCAGATGATGTGTAGCTAGATGGGGCGAGAAGGTCGCTTATGGGCGAACTATGATATCCGAGAACATGTTTCGTGACTAGGTTTACACTTCTTTCGTGAACTTTAACAAGCTTTAACATTTTCCTTTAAAWTTTYATTTTCTAAACCATTCACTTTCTAAGTGTGCGAATGGCTCATGTTAGAAGTGATGTAGAATCCCTAACTACATGCCCATGACGTAAAATGCATACAACTGTATATAACATATTATTCAACAACAGTACAAGATATGAAACAGTCTATAACATATCATTCGACATAAAAGTAATACAGGATATGAACACATGTAACGTTCCACACAATTTACACACCTCAATATACAATCTCATACACAACATATTAGACCAACTAAAAGAGTTCAATTACATTTATTCATAACATTAATGAGATGTGAGGATTTACTTACCCGGAGTCCTTTACGTTAATGGGTTCTCACTTAATTTGTGAAGTGAACTCCTTCAATCGTTCTCAACGTAAGGCCTCGAAACGACCTAGTTGTGATCACAGAAGAAAGTCTGCTTAGTTTGATCGTCCCAACTTAGATATTATGTGTTTAATCCGAGAATGTCCTTTATCAATTTATAAATCCATATTTAGTTCTCATGTTATCAAGTATCACATTTTTAAGGGTACAATTCAACTCCTTAGCTCGGGTATAAACCTAAACTATGTTCTTCCACCAATTCACTTCAGAGCATAATTATGTACAAGTCATAAATTCCAATATCAAGTGTTGATGTTTTCACCTTTAAATTCACAATATCCAAGTGTTGCGGGAGTGGTATTGGATTCCCGGGCGTGGGCTCAGGCGACACGCACAGCAGCCCTGGGTGTCTGGGAGCCTGGGGTTCTGGGTGTCGGTGCGCCTGGAGGCTGGGCGCTAGGCGCCTGGCCCTGAGTGCCCGCTTGCACTGGCATTGGTACCTAGGTGCCTAGTGCTTATTGCTGCCCCTTGATCCTGGTCGAAGCTCTGCTAACCGGCCAAGCTCGTCGACCACCAGCAGCAACCTCTCTGTCGCAACTCGTTGAGCACCAGCGAGGAAGACGACAGTTGCTTTCGCTGGCCCTTGTTCCTAGCAAAACACAGGCAGTAGCAACTCGATGCAGCAACAACAGCAACGGCAAAGAAGGAAGACGACACAACGATGGCTTTCCAAAACCTTCGCTTTTGCTCTGGAACGGTCGCTCGGCGGATCTGGCGAGAAGCAGGAGCAAGACAGGTAGCAGCGGTGACAGCCAACTGGCGAGCGGTGCGCGGCAAGGCTTCCCCTAGCAGTCGCGATTTTGCGCAGCTATGGCAACCTCGGTCGAGCAGAGAAGAAGGAGAAGAAGACGAAGGCCGATCTGGACGGGGCGCTTCGTCACGAGCGGGTATGGATCTAGTAGGCATGGATCTTCCTGGTCGAACGTCTGCGAGCCAGCTGAGTGGCACACAGGGACGGTTCCGGACTGGCATTGCGAACACATGAGCTGCCGTAAGGAGAGACGACAACGTCTCCAGATCGAGGCTTCGGACTGAGCAGCGACGATAAATCGATGGCGCGATGGGGACTTGCTACAACCAAATCCTGTTAAGCTACCACCGATCAGACCACGATCGGTTGTGGCGTCGGTAAAGGAACGAATAGACGGTGCGTACAGTGAGGAGGGTGGCAGCGACAGTGTAGGGCGGGAAGGGGTGCCAGCGGCTCGGTGATGGCGGCGGCGGCTTATGGGAGGAAGAAGATAGGTTTTTCTTAGGTTTTTTTTCTTTTTCTCTTTTTCTTTCTTTTTATTTTTTATATACTTTCTTCCTTTTCTTTTTAAATTCTATATTTTGGGCCGTAGCCCAAACCCTTCGGACCTTTCCATCCAAATCTAACCCAAAATCCTTAAATTAAATATTATGGGCTTCTTTTCGATAAAAAGCCCAACTTCCGACTAAGAAATAAATAGGCCCACGGTCGAGCCTTTAACCAACTAATGACTCTTATTCGACACAGACATTATTTTCATACCTATTAAACTTGCAATTTCAAAGTACTAATCACATATAAAATTTTCAACCCTTGTTGGCACACAATTTCACACAATCAAACAAGATTTAATAAAGGAAAATTTTCGGGTATTACAATGCCCCACCCCATAAAACAAATTTCATCCTCGAAATTTTGAGTTTACCAGAAAAATATTGTGGCGACTTATTATGCATCCTATCCCCCTCGTTCCTAAGTTACCTCTTGAAGGCATGGTTCCTATAGGGAACCTTGATTAATGTTATCGTCTTCTTCCTCAACTTCCTTTCTGGTCATCATGAAGACACGTGCATGCGTATCCTTCCCTTTCTTCTCGATTTACCACAGTTGAAACACACTCTACAACTAGGAGATTCCCTAACAAAATGCCCTTACTTTCCACACTTGAAGCACACCTCCTTGTCGAAGAGGCACTCATCCAGATGTTCCTTGCCACATTTGGAGCAAGCCTTCCTCTGTTGTTTGTTCGGTTGGCTACTCTATCCACCCTCTTGATCGTATCTCCTCTTTCAGCCACCCTTATCCTTACTTCTGGAACTACCGTCCCTAAATCCCTGACCATTAGGTTGACTCCTGAGCTCCTCCTTACTCAACATTTGAGCCCTCTCTACTAGGAGAGATTTATTGACAATCTCTCAGTACGTAGAAAGCTCAAAAGGGATCACCGCCAGTTTAATCTRAGGCCTGAGTCTCTCCTCAAAACGTCTTGCTCTCCTTTCCTCCGTAGCAAYCAAATTGGGAGCAAACTTAGCTAATCGAGCGAATTCAGCTTCATACTCACTAACAGATCGGCTTCCCTGCTCCAGCCTCACAAACTCGCATTCCTTCTGCTGTCGCACGCTCTTGGAAAAATTTTTATCTTTAAAGGCCTCGATAAACATCTCCCAGGTGAAGGGGCCAGTATCTCCCTCATGCTGGCATTGAACCATCAGCCAACARTCACACGCCTCCCCTTGAAGCATGTACGTAGCAAGTTCAATCTTCTCTTCCCCTGAGCATCGCATCACAGAGAAGGTTTTCTGTATCTCTATCAGCCAATTCTCGACTTCCAGAGGATCAATGGTACCTCAGAATGGCGGTGGGGCGAGCCTCTTAAACTCTGAGATCTTTCTGTATTCTTTGTTTCGCTCCTCCTGGACTGGCTAGCCTGTCCGAAGGCAGTCATTGCCTGCATAAAGGCCTCCATGGTCATTGGAGTCCCTTGTGTGGCACAGGTACTACCTACCCCATCGTCCTGGGGTTGAACCGCCCCGTCTTGGGCTTGAGAACTCGTGGTACGAATCATTACTAAACCGAAAAAATTTATTGTGTAAGAAATTATACACAGACGTAGCGCATGATTACAAAATCGAACATTATACTTTACCCCAAATTCAAAGCAAAATCAAGATATATTATAACACTTAACATTCAACTCATTCCAGAATTTAAATCAAAATAGAAACTTAACACTTAACATTCAACTCATTCGAGAATCTAAATCAAAATAGAAACTTACCAGATGGTCCAGGAAGGAAAGCTTGTGGCATAGCTTGATACCCGTATACTTTTCAAAAATTTATAAGTCTTTCTCTTATCAAGTCTACAGAATCATTTTTWAAAATCCTAAGCTCTGATACCAAAACTGTAACGCACCCAGATTAGAAACTGTCCTAAACCAAGAATATTGCATCACTCCACTCACAACTAATCAAACTATCCATCCAAAACTTAATAATACCCAAAAGAATATAAAAATGTGTTTTAACAAATCCTCACTATTCCAACATTTATTCAAAATAAAAATCGCGAAAACCTCAAGAATTTAAACCATTCAAAAAAATAATTATCTTATTACATAAAATTGATTTGAAACATGCTTCCGGGTATCATAGCTCACCCATAAGYGAACTCCTCGCCCCATTTGGCTACACATCATCTGAAATACAAAATAAAAGAAAAGGAATAAGCTAAAAAGCCTAGTAAGTAAACCTYATGCATGAATGCATAAACATGTCCTACATGTTATGAAATTATAAAATTTCGCCTTTAAGATGAAAAAAACTTTCCAAACATTCCCTTTTTAAAAACTCTCTACAAAACCTTTCTTTCAAAATTTACTTACAGTAAAAYATTCTGTTTCCTTTCATTCGTGAGCTCACTGAGTGTAACGCCTAGCCACTAAGCTCTGTAGTGAGCCATCTTATTTGGAACCCGATTTCATTCCTACTGGTAGAACCGCAAAGCGGTTAAAATTACATTTCTTTTCCTTTTATACTTTCACTTCCAAGAAGATGAACATTACGTTCTTTCCTACCCTCCACAAGGATAGGGTCGATTGCGCCGGTCCCCTACGCCCCATTTTCCACTCACATCTTTCGTGGCTAGGTTTACACTCCTTTCCAAAAACTTTAACATTTTCCTTTAAAATTTCATTTCCTAAACCATTCACTTTTTAAATGTATGAATGGCTCATGCCAGAAATGATATAGAACACTAACTACATGCCCATGACATGAAATGCATACAGCCATAATTAACATGTCATTCGACATAATAATGGTACAAGATATGAAACATGTAAAAACATTCCACACAATCAACACATTTCATAATATAATCCCATACCGCCACCACATAACACCCAACAAAAGAGATAGGTGGATATGAGGGTTTACTGCATAGAATCTCATATACAACACATTAATCCATCTAAAGGAATTCAGATACATCTATTCATACGTATTAATGAAATGTGAGAATTTACTTACATAGAACTCAGATTCAATATACATTCAATTCACCTAAGAGCAATTTAATTATAACCACAACACATATACGTTAATGGRAATGTRAGAATTTACTTACCTGGAGTCCTTTACGTTAATGGGTTCTCACTTAAATTGTGAAGTGAACTCCTTCAACCGTTCTCAATGTAAGGCCTCGAAATGACCTAGTTGTGATTACAAAAGAAAGTTTACCTAGTTCGATTGTTCCAACTTAGATATTATGTGTTTAATCTGAGAGTGTCCTTTATTAATTTATAAATCCATATTTAGTTTTCATATTATCAAGTATTACATTTTTAAGGGTACAATTCAACTCCTTAGTTCGGGTATAAACCTAAACTATATTGTCCCACTAATTCACTTTGGGCCATAATTATGTACAAGTCATAAATTTCAATATCAAGTGTTAACATTTTCACATTTAAGTTCACAATATCCAAGTGTTGTGGGACTGGTATTGAACTCCCGAGCATGGGCTCAGGCGGCACACGCAGTAGCCCTGGGTGTCTGGGCTCCTGGCACTGGGCCTTGGGCGCTTGCACTGGCATTGGTACCTGAGTGCCTAGCGCTTGTTGTTGCCCCTTGATCTTGGCCGAAGCTCTGCTGACCGGCCAAGCTCGTCGACCACCGGCAGCAACCTCTCCACCATAACTCGCTGAGCACCAGCGAGGAAGATGACTATTGCTTTCACTGGTCCTTATTTCTAGCAACACAGGCAGCAGCAACTCACTAAGGCAACAGCAGCGGCAGCAAGGAAGGAAGATGACACAGCGATGGCTTTCCAGAACCTCCGCTTCTGGTCTGGATTGGTCGCTCGGTGGATCTGGCGAGCCGTAGTAGTAAGACAGGTAGCAACAGTGACAGCCAAGCGGCGAGCGATGCACTGCAAGGCTTCCCTGAGCAGTCGCGGTTCTGCGCGGCTATGGCAACCCCGGTTGAGCAGAGAAGAATGAAAAGAAGACGAAGGCTAATCTGGTAGGGGCGCTTCGTCACGAGCGGGAATGGATCTGGTAGGCGTGGATCCCCCTGGCTGAAAGTCCGCGAGCTAGCTGAGCGGCACACAGCGACGGTTCCGAACTGGCGCTGTGAACACACAAGCTCCCGTAAGKAGAGACGACAACGTCTCTAGATCGAGGCTTCGGACTGAGCAGCGGCGATAGATCGATGGCGCGATGGGGACTCGCTACAACCAAATCCTGTTAAGCTACCATCGGTCAGACCGCGATCAGTTACGGCGTCGGCAGAGGAATGAATAGACGGTGCGTACAGCGAGGAGGATGGCAGGGGCAGTATAGGGCGGGGAGGGGTGCCAGTGGCTTAGTGACGGTGGCGGCGGCTTAAGGGAGGAAGAAGATAGGTTTTTCTTAGGTTTTTTCTTTTTCTTTTCTTTTCTTTCTTTTTATTTTTTATATATTTTCTTCCATTTTTTAAATTCTATATTATGGGCCGTAACCTAAACCTTTCGGGCCTTCCCATCCAAATTTAACCCAAAATCCTTAAATTAAATATAACGGGYTTCATTTCGATAAAAACCCAACTTTCGACTAAGAAATAAATATGCCCACTAGTCGAGTCTTTAACCAATCAATGGCTCTTATTCGACACGGATAATATTTYCAYACCTATTAAACATGYGATTTCAAAATACTAATCACATATAAAATTTTCAACCCTAGTTGGCACATAATTTCACACAATCAAACAAGATTTAATAAAGGAAAATTTTCGGGTATTACAGAAGACATTCGGGCAGCAAAAACACGAAGAGAGAAAAGATGAGASAGAAAGGGACCAAAAAGAGGGAAATTTGGAAGAAGAAGAAGACTTCAAGGAAGCCTTYACCATTGCAATTCGTCGATCTCTTTAAGCTTTGTTTCTCCTTCTCTTAGTAATTATTTTGAGATACATTTCAATATGTTAATCTTTCCCATTTAGTATTTCACTTCATCCAAAAATATGAACTACCTACTTAGAAGTTAGAGTTTTGATGAACCTATGTATTTAATGTCTATTTGAATGATTTGAGCAAGATTTGCTCTTTATGAATGCTTTTCTCAAGGTTATATATTGTTAACATTCACTGTTTTATTAGCTATAAATAGTGTTTGTGTGAGCTTCTTGAACTCCGAAAGGTAGTGAAAGAGGTGGAAAACTTGAGTAGATGTGGCTTTGGTTATCTTAAGGTAAGGTTTAATATATTAGGGATACTATTGAATATTGAAGACATTCATATTCCACCCATAAAGTCATATGAGACTTGAACTTTATTTGTGTTCCTTAAGCTAACTAACTCTCACAGATAGAACAACTTAGTGAAATAGAAATAAGGACCAACAAACTGAAAGGGTGAGGTGATTTTTGTATCAATTTGCGTTTCTACGGTAGCTAAACCTTTGTTGTAGCATTTTGCTCGGAAGTCATTGCTGCAACCATCTGCAGCATTTACATTTTGATTTCTTAGACGTTAGTACATTGAGGATTCTTGACTCTAATTCACTTTTATTTTCTTGATTATCTCATTTGTGCGATTGMTGCAATTGTTTCCGAATCCTTGTGATTAAATAAATTTAGATTATTTTACTTTATTTTCGTGACAATCATCAAGTATTCATTTTATTAGGAATTTAAACTATTACTTTTGAATCAACCATCCTTGTGGGATGATGCTCTTATTCACTCTATATTACTTGTGAACTGTGTATATTACATGAATAAGGTTTTATTGCGTATGCGATTTTGTCTATCAATAATGTCAAGCAATCTTTTACAGCTTTTTCTAATATTGAGATCACGCATGTTAGGCGACCTGCAAATCGTTTGGTTCATGAGTTTGCTAGGTTAGGTTCTCAACTTGAGTACAATATTCTATTTGGGTGGAACCTATCCCTCTTGATATACTTGWTGCTCTTCAAGCAGACTTATAATGAATTTCTCTTTTACTAAAAAAAGAAAAATCATAAAATTTTTTAATTTAAAAAATTCAAATTTTAAAATTTTCACATTCAATAAAAAGAAAATCCTTTTTTTTTTTTCATACAAAAGTCAATTCGAATGGACCCGTACTTTCTTGCCTTCATTTTATTAGACAACTAAAACATCATTTCAGAAACTATTCTATTATCCAAAACTAGGATGTTTAAATGCCAAGTGTCAASTGTGCATGGGGATGATTGTAATTGTTAATTATACTATGTTTTGAACTATTGAGGGTTAATTCGAACTAGACTAAAATATTTAAAAATTTAGTTGATACAATAAAAAAGAAGCATAAACTTAATTGTCTCATTTCTGATTGTTAAAATTAAAATACATTCGATCAGATTGAATTGAGTTTTTATTTCTTTTTTAAACATAAGTTAAGAAGTACTAGCTTGATAAGAACATATCAAATAGACAATCATTAGAAGATATGATTTAGCCAATTACACAGAAGCACATGATCATTTATAAACAGCTAGAAGTCTCTACTCAAATATTTAATCCTATGTGATAGCAAAATAGAATGTGTAAGATCGAGGATTAACAAAGCATAAATCAAATCAAGCAAGATTTGGGCGAGTAACATATAACAACAAGAAGAGGTGGGCTGTGAAATAAGGAAAATGTAGAGTTTGTTGTTTTATTTAGGATAAATATCGTTGTTTGACCATAATTTTTGATCAAATTTTGATTTTTTACTGTTCTTTGAAAATATGTACCTCGAAGTTAAAATATGTATATATGTCTATTCTGCAGTCAAGAAATTTCGTTAACCCTAATGTAAAAGTGATATTTTAGTCAATTTATTATTATATTTAAAGGGAAAATATGACTGTTTGACCCTAAACTTTAAAACATTATGTACTCACCCTTGAAGTTTAAAATTTTATCAGTATCTACCCTGGTAGAAAATAGATAAAAAACCTATCTCTAGCCCTAATTTTCCATTCATTTTTCCTTTCTTCTTCTCCTTCTTCCTTAAGGCTTCATTTAGACGGAGAGAAAAGGAGAGACCGAGAGAGAAAGAAATGGGCTCTCTTCTCTCCGAAACTTTCTCTTCCAAAAGTGGAAAGGAAGGGAGAGAAGAGAAAGTGGGCAAAATTTTAAAGATTGTGATTCCTCTTTTACCCCAACATTCAGAATAAAAATTCAAAATTCTTTTTATATCCTCTTTAAGTATATTTGCCTAATATATGTTTCAGGCTTCCTCATTTCTCTCATTCCAGCCACAGCTTCCGGTAAGAACTCTACAAATCTAGGGATTTCATTTTCATCTCAGCTTTTCCTCCCATTTCCTTCGAAAAATATGTTTAATTTCTCTTCCATTACAACTATGCAAGTTCATCGCTATTATGTGCTTGTATGAAATCTTAAATAGTCCTTTTGTTCTTGAATTTTTTATTTTTTTGGGTATTTTACAGCTCCATTTTGGATCTTTGGTGGCAATTGGGACTTAGAATTTGCTTAATTTGTTTTCAATTTTATTGTTTGAATTTTAGTTTTTTTTCTCAATTTTTTCTTTGCCGTGTCTCAATGTATAAAAATTTGAAATGGTAGATGATCCATGATGCACCTGTTTGTCAAGTCATCACATGCAATTGTAATAGAAATATAGTATTCTGGAAGAAAACTAAACCTGACATGCGTGTGAATATGCTCTAGAGAAGCAGCTCTACAGTTAATTGTATTTTGTATCGGGTGATTGACAGTTGATAGCTGACAAATTGTATTTCAATATTTTCATCTTTAGGTTGGACGAATGACTGCAGGAATGCAATAGGGATGAAATGTTTAAGGCTTGTGCATAGGTCAAGAAGTTCACTAAATGGGCTCGTGAGAGCTTCAAGAACAATAAAGGCAAATCATAGACAATAAGTATTTGGATTTTTAAAAAAAATAAGAGAGAGTTATTATTGATGATATAATTATATATTATTTGATATTATGAAATAAATATTATTGAATTGATATATATAATGATAATTATAYATTTTTTTGACATTTGAGGCTTAAATATTGTAATTTTTATAGTCCATCATAGGTAATAATTATGTAACAATCAAAATGCCGTCGAAAATTTCCAATCTATTTGCTAATTTATTTTTTTATTTTAAGAGATGTTATTGATTTTAGTTTATTTTTAAATTTGAATTACATATGAATTTCTGACGAAATATTAGTTAAAAATTCCCTACGAATTTAATCGTAGAAAAAATGGCTTTTTCTTGTAATAGTCTTTGGGATGAGCCAACTCCAAAAATGCATGCCTCCTTTCTTCAGTAAAATATATACGCATACTTGCTTGAAGACCAAGATTGATTGAAGGAGTGGAGCTTTTTGGAGATTAAAAATGATTTATTCCAGTTTGAAAATGAGGTCAATAGGGCTTCTTTGGTTAGCATTAGCTGTGCCTTGTATGTATTAATGTCGACCAAAGTGATAGACTTAGAGCATTGATGAGTGTCATTGTAAGATTTATGCTCTTAGAGAGATTAGTATTTGGATGGCAGGTAACTCTCCAGTTTTGGTGGTGAAGTGCAGTGAAGATATCTAACTAACAGAACTTGACATTTGGTTCTTTCTCAGCATTTTAAGTCTGCATTTTTTAAAGAGTTTTTATTAGTGAGAGAGATTATGTCCCTAATCAGGCTTCCATTTGTGAAATTACTTCAGCATATACCATGACCCATATGTTTTTACAGAATTATTCTCCTCATCCTATGACAACTTAACGTATACATTAGATGATTATTAAGTACAATTTGTGATCTYTTCTGAACTTCGACGAGCCATATACTTTTAAAATTGGCTTATTCCAAATTTTACAAAGATATATGATTCTTGTTAGGAATTTAGATAAGTGAATCAATATACTTCTTGTAAAGTGCCTAATTTATAATTCCCGTTATAATATATATGCTACGACAGAAAAAATAATATTTTCATAATTAAGCATCAACAAAGAATGCCTATGAAGAAAGAGCACCTAAAATGGAATGCACAAATATTCGATGCATACGTTCAAGCGCAATTGAATCAACACGGCTGAGGATGTCAATGCATTCTAGATGTATTTTGTTATTTGACATTATCTAATATATGTCTAATTTATGAGACTTCTCTTAGGAATGAAAAGTCAAGTATTTTTCATGTCTTTTCCATGTTCRAAGGTCCCATGTCTATTTCTGACATTTTATAGGCTTTTTACTCGTGAAATACTTCTTTTTACATTATAATTCTTTAAGAATAGAACTTTCTTTATTAGTTTTCTAGGCAGTAGCTTATGCCATGCTTTGGACTTCTATGTCTATCAAGATAAATATTAATGTTCTCTTTTTGACAATTAATTTCAATACACTCTTCTCATAATTTTATTTTAAATAAATAGTTTAAATAATTAAATAGTTCTATAGTTTGTCTAATTCATGTTTTTACATTGTAAGGGTAAGGTGTCATATAAAAATATTTTATTCTGAACTCTTCTTTTAATTTTTCTCTTGACTTCCCAAACAAARTAAATGGATAAAGGGTAGTATTGTAAAAATATCCTGTGTAAATAGTTTCATTCCCTCCTAAAATTGTAAAAATATCATAAAYTCCGTCTCTACCTTTCTCTCTAACTCCTGAATGAAGAGATCGATCATTTCTTTTCTTATCTCTCCTAAACTCCCAAAGAAAAGTTTTAAACTCTCTTCTCTTCTCTCCTCTCCCTTTCTCTTCTTTTCTCTTCTCTTCTCCACTGAAGCCTAATTCTTATCCCCCAATCCACAGCAGCCGCCGCTATCCCCTCCCCTTCCTTCTCTTCTTCCTCTCCTCCCCCTTCTCCTTCTTCCCTCTTCCGCTCTTGTAGTACTTTGTGCCAGCTTTTCTAGTTTCATTGACCTGATCAAGTGCTATTCTGGGCCGAATTATTCACAATCGTGGACTGCATTTAACTCTTTTTTATTATTAACTTAATGCAKATGATATTTATCATTTAAATAAGAGGAAAAATTGGCTGAAATGTTCCTCTTCCATTAGGGCTTCACACAGTTCTTCTGTGAGAGGGCAGAGATGGAACAAAAATTTAAGTTTTATCAATCAGAGTATCGAAAACAAAATATTGAGTAAAAATTAAGATCAAACGATAATATATGTCCTTCTATTTASAGATAATGCAAGTTATGTTTTAGGGGAGATTAAATTTACATTTGTCCATCCTAAATCTACATCATATTAATAAATATATAAATTTTGGACAAAAATGATCCCCTCCTTAATTTGACTTGAAAGTATTCTTGAATTGATTTTTTGGGAAAGAAAATTCTATTATTGAAAAAGATAATTTCAACTAAAATATGAGAAAATGAAATTTTGAATTTTTGAAGTTGTTTTCTACAAGAAAAAGTTTTCCGTTGAAAATTTTATTTGGATAAGAAAGATGAAATTATAATTTTGTTAAATAATGTTTATAGTAAACTTTTGTTTGGTAATGATTTTTTTAAAMGAGATAATGAAAAATAATAAAAAAAATTTGTTAAAACAAAATTTCGTGTTTCATTRAAAAAACTAAACGAATGAATTTCTCAATGAATCTAGAAAAGTATTTTGACTGCAACCTCAATACAAATATAGTTTTAAATGCAAGGCTTAGAAGAGGTGAAGATTATTTTGTCTAAATTTTATATATTCGTTAAATGGTATGTAAATTTAAGATAGAGGGATMTGAATTTAACTCCTTCCTCTAAATGTATCTCGTATATCGTTGCACTTGCATAAGAGGTCTGATTTCTTTTAGTAAGTCAATCGAACGTAGAATCTACCACCTATTAAATGGTGCTTCTTAACTGATTCATTATGCCTGTTCTGGTGATTCTTCTCCTGCTACAAAGGTGCATTGGAAGTCCCAAGTAATTGGAAYTGTAAGATGGATCTGCAACATCAGGCTTAGCTTCAAGTAGGCTAAGCAAGCAGAGCCGCTGTGTCTGCAATGCTGATACTTGTTATGGAGGGTAGACATGTTGATAAAAAGCTATGAAGTCCAAATAATCGGGATTGTCCAATTCCTGATTTTAGGTACAAGGCCATAAAATCCACAGAATTTCCAAGCACAAGCCTATACTCAAACTGAGTGCTTATGATCACTAGCTACAACAACTGAGTCTCACAAACATATTTGAAGAAGGGCTTCATTTCGTTAGGTATTATAATGACAAATCATCAGAAAGCCAGCTTATTCAGCAAATTTAACATTAACATGAACGCCTTGCAGTCAAGATGGATTGATTACATCTTCTCACGTACAATAATACATAGGATGTTACTAGACTGCAGTTGGAATACCTACTTTCATGTCTATATACATTATAGTCTTCTGGTCTTGCTCCAATTAGAGAATACAACACCTCAGCACCAGTCCCTTCTGCTCCACTCTTCCATCGTTATTGCCTAAAGACGAACAGTTATTCAGTTGGATGGTTTGGTATTTTCTATTTGTATGCCATAAACTATATTATCTCAAATTGTCACTAGCCAAAAATATCAGAAATAACTTAATGTTAAGATGTGATTTACTTAAGATGTTGAAGGCTCAAACAAGTTAAATACGGAAATATATGGAAATTGCAGTTCAGAAGTTTAAAAAGAGAAAAAGACAAACCTTCTGGAGGTTGAGCTAGTTTCCGATTTTGTGGAGACATCATCTCTTTCTTTAATTGCATCAGTATATCCTCCATCATGTACTCTCTTTTCCAGTCAGCAAGCATGGGGAACAGGCTTGGCTCAACCTGGAAAATGTACCACCGAAAAGCTTAATCGTAAAGCATAATGTCACAGAGTCCATCTCCAGAAAGGAAATACTTACCACTCCGCTGTCATGATTAACACAGCACATGTTTATGCGTGTTTGAAACCTTACACTAGGTGGCTTATCTGGATAATCCTTCCCGCAGAACAATTTCAACTGGTAGATACGTCCTTCATGTACAGTCTGGCATTAAGCATTATGCATCAATAAATCATAGTCTCCTTTCTTCAATGGACACCATACTCTTCTAAATTGGACAATTTGGTGAACATGACAATAAACAACCAAAAGCAGTGTCCTGAAGAAAGACTTCACCTGCTACTTTCATTCTTATATAGAAACTAACAACTTTTAGCAGACAAAATTAATTAGCTAAAAGTAACACCAAATCAATAGACTCGTATTATGTTCTACTTCAGAAACTATCTACATGTTTGTGTATACAAACACCCACATATGCAATTTCAAACATCCAGAAATATATGAAAATTAGAAGCGAAAGAAAAGCATAAAATAACATCAAATGAGATATCAGACCAAAGATTTCAGAGAACTACTAGTTAGATATGCCATGTGCTCATAAATATACCTTAAGGAACCTCAAGATAGCCCATATTTTAACGTTAAAAAAAGTACTACAGACCACGTACAATGGAGGACTTCCCAAATATTAGTACATGAAAATAAAAAAAAAAAWTTCAGCAGTTCTTCAAGTTTCCTTTAGAAATAAAACAATTAAACGTAAATTATTTGTTATCATATTAAGTAGTAATTTTTTGCAAAAATTCAGGCTCTTCTCTGAGTTCTATTCAGATTTCCCAAAAGCAGAAATTCAACATATGGTGCTAGACGAATTAATCAGGGCTAACAAGGTAGGCATATAAATTCAGTAGTTTTAAGAGAAGCATCTAATTACTACATGTCTACAGTTTTCTTTTTATTTATAATAGTTGGAATTCATGTTGTCAATCCTGAAACCCCATGACTAGTCTCCATTTCTCATAAGGGGGGGGGGGAAGGAGTGCTTCTTTCCAGGGCAGGGTCGAGCCAGGTTCAGTGGTTGTTTAGCCACTTATTTTCAGCCAGTGAAAAACTTATCCAAAGGCAAAGACAACAGCAAGGGCTAAAACATGCAAAACCTTCATTTGCTCCGAGTTCATATTGTCACCTTAATAAAGCACATTTTTCGTTAAAGTAAACAATACACTGTTATGACAGATAATGAACCAGGGAGACAAAAGCAAAATTCCAGATAGAACAAAAGTAAGAAGTTCCATTCTGAATGCATTTCACATATAGAGAACACCAACATTAGGAGGACCAATTATAGTTCCAGTCCATGACTGCATGTAAACGTCATCAGCATCATCCATCCCGTAGCTGACAGTTCCATCTCCTATCCCCTTTTCTCCTCTCTCCAACTCTTCTAATAACCTAAAGTTCCTAGGGACTGCAAATAAATAAGTTCATGTTAAGATATCCAGAAACAAGAAAAATTAAAAAAATAGACTAGAAAAAACAAAGAATAACAATATCGAGAACTTCTGCTCTGCATAAACTCACTGATGGAGATTTAGAATTAATGCAGAAGTTAAATTAACCACCGTAGGATACTGTAATAGGAAGTCAGGAGTTTAGAAGATCCCTGTATAATAGGAAGATATCTTTGAACAGCTAGACTTACCTATTCAGATAGAATGAATACCTGATTTTGTGGGATTAACCCTATTCTCTCCTTTGTATATATATGTATTCAGTATTCTCAATGAAATGTAGATCAATTCATTCTCCAAAACTGCAACACTGACTGACTTATTCTAGACAAAGTTCAGTTGTGTCCGATATGACTTTAAGCATAAGATGTTCAATATTAAGGTTAAAGTTATTTTTTCAGCTAAAACTTTAACAATGAAAATTCTGCCTCAAAGCTAGCAAGCAAAGCTCCAATATGGTATTTCAATTTCTCTTTTGCTTTTTATGCATATAGTTTGACAATGATGTACACCATTTGTAGGTACCATGAGATATCTGCAATTTATCCATTTGACCGGACCATTTGTAGTCTATATCAAAATGATTACTCTAGACAAACATGAGCCATCTCGTGCTTTTCGTTAGTGCTTGAGCTTAAATCAAAGGAGGAAGAGTTTATTTGAGTTTTGACTTTTTCCCGTAAACATTTGACATTCAGGTTGTGATGTTACATCCAAATGTTAATGTTAGACAACTGTCAGCACAAAAATGCACCATAATAAATTTGTGGTATGTTCAAAAGCCATTTGGTACAAATATATCTCTTATCTATGGGCATCAAGCAATAAGACATGCAAGAATGGAGAAACTAGAAACAAGAACAACTCGAGCAAGGCAGTTTTGCTTCCAAACCCAAGCCAATGGACAGCTAGACCAAGCATTCCAGTTCTAATCATCATATAAGTGAAAATTAAAGATTAACATTCCTTTTTTAGCAAAGGCAAAGAAGAAACATCAGGTTGTTAGGAACGTCTTTGGAGCAAAACAAATTGTTTTGCAAGGGTTCTGAAGAACCATTTAAATRATTAGTTACAGTTTATATCATATTTTTGTTATCATTTACCAGTGAAATCAAAGCTCAGGGCAAAATAAAAGATCTTCAGTAGCGGAGCTGAACAATAGAAAGACATGTACTAGAGGACAATGTTAGAAAGTGAGAAAATATTTTTCTCTTTTTCCTTTTTCTTTTTCTTATCTCTTGGGGGCCAGAAATTTTACAATTTTTAAAAATTTTGTCATCTGGCCACAACCCCTAGCTCCACCATTGGTCTCAGAGCATTAATGTGAGCCATTCCTTCAGCCTCACTTCCCTCCCGTTGAAGGATAAGAGTAATGAWGGAAAATTATTTACGAAAAAAAATAATGGTCAAAGTGGTTTGTAAAGATGTAGAAAAGGACAAAGAAATGCGCAGTAGTGACTTCAAATTGAATGCTTATTTTACCATATAAGATACCAAAACGAAAGAAATATGAGGAATGCCAAAAAGTATGACCTAATCCTTCTATCTCAGTCTAACTCTAAATAAGGATACTGGAAGGAGTTGTCTAAATACAGCTAGCAACAAGAGGCACTATTCTGCATCAAAACTTCTGATATATCTTTAATGGGCAAGGCATAAGACAACAGAAAGCCCCAGAACAGCCAGTGTATAAATCAAACTTCCTTCAACTGAAACAAGCAATAGACATATCATGATTCAGGGCTCCATCCTTATAAACACAAATGTCTAAAATTTTAAGCTTCTGTTGTTATTTTCCTTATCCAGCACTTTTTTCCTTTTCATCTGCTCAGAGTAACTACTAAATCTCCTGTAACGTAACATGACGAAAGTGCTGGGCCAAAACAATCAGTCTTTTTACTTTTGTCATGCTTTTTTATCTTGAAAGGCAAAGACAAGATCCTCAAAGCTTTTATCATCTATATCCATCATTTTTAAGATGGTAGAGTAAGAGCTATTGCTCAAAAGTCCTCGATGGTTTCACATAAAATAAGAAACTTCAACTTAAGAACTTCGCTTACATAGCATCACTTCCCATGAAATGACTTCCTCGAGCTTAAGGTAGCGGTATACTGGTATGCATGGGTTGGACTTCAGAATATCACATCAAGTAGCATCTGAAGACGTATATATATACTTCTCCCATGTCTAGAAAAGGATGACAAAAAAGTTTATTTGTCTGACGCTAAGCAATTAGGATCCAACTTAACATTAAATCCATCAACTCTTCCAAAGGTCTTCAAAAATTCCAGTCCAAGCAGGTGGCTTTGATGCCTTCATTTGCGATAAGGATCTGTATCCTACTTCGAAAGCAAATAATGAAGTCTCCTCAGAGGTTGTCACTAATGTCCACAATATCCTCCTCCAATATATAGAAGCTCCACAAGGAGCGACTACTCTAAAATGAAACGAGAGAATTTCCAGAAGTCCCATATCAAAAACACAAGAAGCAATTAAAGTCATGGAAACAAAATCAGGCTAAACTCTGAATAGAAAAATTTTAGATTCTTACACCAACTCAAATTGATGTTCAGGCACCGACACCAAAGGGATTAGGCTTCCAGAGGAAAAGCAAAGTCAGTCATGCTATGAAATTGCATATTTATTTCTTAAACCTCATAAAATCCGATAGTCCAATTAGGAGAATGTCATAATCCCCTCAATGGATACAACTTGCAGAACTTTTAATTACAAAGAAATCCACAAGTTTTGGCTGAACTCCAAATCCTCGTAGCGTCATAATAAATAAATAAGTCCAATTTAACTAATATGGGCAACACCATAGGCAACAACCAAAATTCAATCCGAGTGTAACGATCAATTCCGAGGCCAAAGATTCCAACTTTAAAATTAATTTCCACAAAATAGAGAAACCTGTTTCTCATAATTCATGTCCGAGCATAGCCATGAAAGATACACTAATCTTGGAATAGCAATAGGGCAATGCTTAACTTACATCAAAGTGGTTCAGAGAAAATACAATCAATAGAATAGTACCATCCTTGCTTCATAAGATACTGGTGCGGTCAAAGCACGAAAGTGGAGGAAAAAAATTAAGTGTTTACAAGCTTACCAACAACAGTGGATGATCCTTCAGAGCTCATTTCTTGCTGCATTGGAAACAGAAAAGCCGAGAAACTCCCGTGTGCAGAAAAAAGAAAAAGGGCTTACGGGGACCTTCGAAAATCAAAGGAATTTTCCCCTACTGTGAAAGAGGGGAAATGGGGTACGGGAAAGTGGTGGGGTGCGAGTTTGAAGAGAGAGAACGGGAATGTGACAGGAGAGACAGAACCTCATAAAAACAGCAGTTTCCAAGTACTATTGTCTCATCAAAGTAAGGGGGAATTGGCTTTATGGATGGGATGGTTTCTGTATTGGGAAAACAGAAACTCTATATATAATATATTAATTCTAAACTTTTTCAAGTTAAAAAAATTTAGATAAGTGATTTGTAAAATTTTAAATTCACGTATTGAAGTTTTGTGTAAATCTAAATTTCACTCGGTTGATTAACTAACAATACTAAATTAAATTTAACTTAGCAATAGTAATATGTAATCAATGAATGAGATTTCTTAATTGATTATTTAACAAACCTATTGACTAAAGAATCTAACAATTCATTAACTAATATCACACAGTTAATTAATGAAGATAGATAATCAATTAACAAAACAAATGAAAAGAAGGACTTCCTCGTGAAAAAACCAGCACAATCAATTAACATTGTTTTAATTAAAACATTAACATGGCTTTTGTTAATCGACTAACAAGACAAAATAAATGGATTTGAGATTTTGTGTTTCTTTTATTGCCAAAATGGTAAAAGAAGAAAATAATTTAAAGTGAATCCATTATATTCTTTTTGTTATCTATGTGAAATGGTGACGGAATGCCTTGAGTTAAAAAAAATAAAAAAAAAAAATCTTCACTTAACAATCAAAGCAAATAATTCTGTCCCTAGGTTCTGCTAGGGTTTTTCTCTCCCAAGCTCTCTTAGGGAGTCATCCCCCTCTTCTGTTAGGATTTCACCTTCTACAATTTTTTACATTACTCGAATCTCACAACCAAATTCCAATTATTTACAGTATCTGAATAAGAGATCTCATAATTGTTCTCGACTTGATCAATATCCATGCTAGATACATTGAGTGCCAACAAAGTATTTATGCATTCATCCTTGGAAGCAAAAAACCTCAACCATAGTGGCTACAAGATAGCAATGAGTAAATCCTGGAAATGTGGTAATTTCTATCAACTCTTTTTTGACACAGATGGTATTATGCAATATATCCTTAACAATAGTCCTTGGAATTTTGAGAACAGCTAATTATGCTAAAACCTTGGCAACCTAATTGAACACCCTGTGTTGCAGAATTTTTTATGGAAGACTATTGGATTCATGTTGTTGGACTCCCCYATCTGTACATACTTTGGAGGTGGCAGCAAAGATTGGCAGTAGTTTTGCCGAATACACTGAAGTTTAGACCCGAAGAAACTAGACTCTGAGGGTAGGAAGCTTTTTGGCCGAAGGGTCCTCCTTGATRTTACCCAAGCCCTTCGAAGATTTGTGCGAATGAATATTCCTGATTTGGGTGTAATTCTGGCTGGCATAAGCTACGAGCRTCTCCTTTAACTCTATTTCACATGCAGTGTTATCGGCCACTAGTTCAAGCAATGTCCCCAATCTCAAAATGTAAGCCTTTTGGACCTTAGCTTAGGGGTGTTGATGGCATAAGCAACATGATTGTCATAAGTCATTCAGAGTCCTCACAGATTCACACTCCCTGAGTATTTGCAATCTATTCGAATGCTTTACAAAGCCCAACTCACTCTCAACAGGAATCGTTGGACTCAGACCATGTGGTTGATAGCCTAACCTCTTCCTCTGTTGCTCACACGACAAATACTCCTTCAAGCCCTATAAATCCTAATGCCATAGACACTGATGCAGTGATGCCACAGACCTACCCAACGACCACTTGCAAATGCTCTCTTTTTCCATTAAAAATTGGAGATCCTCTTGATTCCAAAATGTTTTCACCCGAAATGCTGAATATGACTCATAATTCTAGGTCTATGGTCGCGCAGTGTGCCGTATCGTATATCTCCCTCCAACCTTTCCACAAAAGATATCTTGAAGTTTTGAAAGAAATCATCTACCACGGTGCAACTGATTCGTCGAAGCAAAGAACATCTCAACCACTGTATATTGGGGTAGATTCTCACTTGCAGTTACCAAGCGGCGTCTATGTGACTTCTTCTCCAACGGTAGAGGTTG
Organism: Rhazya stricta; assembly: GCA_001752375.1. Taxonomy (NCBI): domain Eukaryota; kingdom Viridiplantae; phylum Streptophyta; class Magnoliopsida; order Gentianales; family Apocynaceae; genus Rhazya; species Rhazya stricta. The sequence continues at coordinate 1,200,830 of MEJB01000044.1, forward strand.
CACTCGTCGAGCCCAAAGAATACCTTCTATTGGAACTGCAAGGGATTGGGAACCCCTTGGGCAGTTCATGATCTTGGAGGCTTAATGCGAGCAATCCAGCCACAAATTACTTTCTTTCCAAAACTTTGTGAAATAGACATGTTATCAATAAAATTAGAATGAGGATTGGTTTTCAACGTGGCTTTTATGTTGATAGATGTAATAGAAGTGGAGGCCTTGCGTTCCTTTAGATTGATGAGGTTGATCTCACTATCCTCACTTATTATGTTGGTCACATTGATTGCATGATTTGAAATGATGATGGACGTTTATGCAATTTACAAGCTTCTATGGTAACTTTAAAACTTTCTAGCAAAACAAGAGTTGGAAACTCCTTAATTATGACTAGCATCCCTTTCGTATTTACCATAGTTCTATGCTGGTGACTCTAATGAACTTCTTTTACAAGATGAAAAGGACGGAATGCACTTGGATGAATGGTTGGGACGAGCCTTTTACTGCTTATGAATGGCTTGATAGCGCCTTGGCCTCTACTCATTGTTTTTCCATCAATGGTTTCCATAATCCTTTCTAAAATATGTTCTTGCCATCTATCAATTTTCTTACAATTGAACTTGTTTATGGAGGTAAGGTTTACAAAGTAAAAAACATTCTGCAATATGAACCCTTCTAGCTTAAAAATTTCAAGTGCAAGGACATTTATGTTGAATATTGGCAACAAAACCCTCGCCATGGTGCGAATACAATGACAAATTTAATTAGGATTCAAACAAGGCATTGGAAATGTGGAGTAAGGCGTTGTTTGGGAATCTTGCTACTCAAATTAATATGCTGGAAACGAAAATTGAGTCCCTTAGATTGAAGGTTGAGAAATCACACATTAGAGGCTGGTTTTTGCAAGGAACTTGAACACTTGGAAAACCTTTAAGAATCATATTGGAAGACGAGGTCCAGGGCTGATTGGTTGAAGGAGGGTGACTGCAACACTAAATACTTTCAAAACAAGTGCAATAGTCAGAGAAAATGCAATTTGATCTCTAGAATTTGAGATGTAGACACGGGAGTGTGGTTGGAATCAGGACCAGCAATATGGAGGTAGTAATATGCTATTTCTAGCTGCTCTTCACATCTGCACTTCCTTCAAATCAAGTTCCACTAAGCCTGCGCCTYTTTCCAAGAAGGCTACCCAGCGGAAGTTTTGTCCAACTTAATCGACCTTTCACTAAAGCAAAAGTGCACACGACTATCTATTAGGCACCTTTTAAATTTCCTAGCCTAGATAGAATCCAACCCTATTTTTCCAATGTTTTTTGGCATGTTTTTGGTAACAAAATCAATGCCATGGTTCTTGATATTTTGAAATTCTGGTGCGAATATTACCCCCCATGAATACTACTTATATTGTACTCATCCCTAAAATTCAGTCCCCTTCTCACATTATTATCGACCAATTAGCATGTGTAATGTTTCTTACAAGCTTATTTCCAAAGTTACTACAAATACACTAAAACCTATAATGGAGCTTGTTATTGATAAAGCGCAGGGTGCCTTCTTAAAGGGGCAACAAATCACATACAATATTTTCCTTGCATTTGAAGTATTTCATAGTCTCCAAAGAAGAACTCCATGAAAGATCCATACATAGCCCTTACATTGGACATGAGTAAGGTGTTCGAGAGAGTTGAATGGGATTATCTCGAGTCTGTCTTGCTTGCACTTAACTGCAAGAGCCGCATTATCACACTCATCTTGCATTGTATTAAATGTATGAGGCTACAAGAAGCTTCTCTCGTGTTTGTTAATAAGAGATGGCTTATCTTTGTCCAAGAAATTCAGCATATGACTCTGTGGTTACCTATGAATAGTATCCTATGGAATGTGTTTCTATGCGAGAACAACAAATTCAGTGCCCTCCCCCTCCTACCCCCAAGCCCACCCAAAAAAAGAGATATAAATAATAAATAATTTCCAAAAATGGAAATAGTAAAATTGTGAATTGCTAAAGACAAATAAACTTTTTAGAGCAAATCGTTCTATCTTTTTATCTTCTCTTTCGTTAATTAGCCTAGGTTAAAACTCATTTAGGTAAAACTACTTCGACATTGTATCGCCCTAATCTAAATCTTAATAGCTATTTGAAAGGATTACGTTTCTTATTTACTCAAATTCTACCCAGAGCCTGATATTAGATTAAATTATGTACCTTTCGTAGTCAATTCTAAAATGGCCTATGGGTAGTCAACTAATCATCTTCCAGTGGCTCACCCCATGTACCCGAAATATGGCTGTGTATGAGACCGAGTTCAATGAAGCCTAATTATAAGTACAACTACATGAATATCTCCTAGAATTCTACACTCATCTGGTTGGACAAATAGTGGTGAAACAATTTAGGAAGTGCTAGGAGATATAGATTCATGATCATATTGAGGATGGGTTGACTTTCTTTCGTCTAAGGGGCTCATTAACATTATGCAACCCTTTCGTTGTTTCATGACRATTGTGATCCAGTCTCAAGAGCCTAAATACAAGCTAGTGAGGTATGACTGCCTCCCTTTTCTGTGTTTCTTCTATAGCTGTATTGGTCATACATGCGCATTTGAAAGGAAATAATAATCTAAAATCCATTATCATTCTACTAAGTAGTTCAATTTTTTCATTTGATTCTATCTTCATCCAATGGATTTGATCATTATTGCTTAGTTTCATTTCTAGAAAGTGCATTAATTGGTGAATCTAAATTATTATTGTGGCCATTGTAAGTAACTCTAAAATCATAAATGTTCTTGTCATGAACCAACAGAAAAAGCTTTATACAAAAAAAATAAAATATATATAAGAAAAAGATTACTTGAATTCAGGAGAAAAAACTCCTAAATGTTTTATTCACTATACTTTATGTTAACACCAAAGGGTTTATGTTTATATTATATGGTTTTGATAATGACATGAGCTTGGTGTCTATCTAATTTTCATTATGAATCAAATAGGTTTGCACTAGTATGGAAGAAAGAGTTGACTACATGAAGCATCCAATGAGCAAGATATTCAAGATTCAAAGACTAACATTTACAATGAAAATCAAAGATTGGAACATGGAACAAGTTTGAAGCGTATGGCAAGAAGTTCTCCAAATATGATAAAGTGAAGATCAGTTAAGTAATCTTTATTGTCTATATAAGTTATAAACTAAGCAATCTATTTTTTGTAGTACACTTTTAGAATTATACTTAGCTTAAAGATGTTGATAACTTGTGCGAAGTTTTTATATCTTGATGCTTTGAAGCCAAAACAATTTTCCAAATGATTTTTTCAAACATATTTCATGAAATCAGCTTACAAATTTCTATTGATTGTTTTTTAATAATTTAGAATGTGTTTTCTTTAAGTCTTCACATGGTGTATTCACAAAGTTGTTAGTTTCAAGACATTCAAAATAAAATGTATAATGAGTCCCATTTTCTTCTAGTAAGGCATCATATGCCATATGAGGGCTTTTCGGCCTTCCGAAATCGTAGAGAATTGGATTTGAACGTTGGCCTCAGACTTAAAATCTCCCTTTGTTTAAATTTGTTCGAAGATTTTTTAAGTTGTATCCGATATCTGTCTAGTAGCTCTTTGGATGGAAACCATGTGATTTCGGACATGGAAAATCTACGTGTCCTAGCCCAGAATGACTCTATTTATGAGTGTTACTCTGACCAATTTATTAAAGTTAGATTTAGGGCTATTTAAAACTTAGGTTTTCACAAGGTCATAAATAAGTGATTTTGAAAGAAGTGAGATTACATTGAATACAAGTATTTATGAAAACTTTTGAGATACATTTTGAAAAGCTTTTACTGACAAATCTTTATATTACTTTAAGTTGTAAAGGGCTTTATGCTACAAGGTTGGAAAGCTTTCTTCATGATCAACATCTCCCTTTGGGTTGAAATTTTCATATTCTCACTATATTAGAGTGCACAAATATGTTCTAATTCTATTATTTCATTTCTGTGTGAGAAATTTGATAACAAGGTTGTCAAGAAAAGTAAAATCCATTTGAGAGTGAACATTTCTATGTGTTGTTAACGGGTTCAAAATTGTTTGAGTAAAATCCATGGGTGGGTGATCCCTTATTGTAAAAGTCTTTGCGACTTTTGACTTAGTGGGGATTTGAAAATCCTAAGGTTGAAGCCCTAGGTAATGGATGTAAATCCTAGAGAATCACTATAAATAACTTATTTTTATGTGATTTGTATCTTTGCTCATCTTTCTTAGGTTTATTATGTTTGTGAAGTGTTTGATATTTTTTCAAGAAATTTGAGAAATATACCTTGTTGCCATACTTTTCAAAAATAGTTTCTATTACCAATTTACTCCCCTCTTGGGTTCTTTCAATTGGTATTAGAGTGGATGTTTAGTTAAGGGATTAACATCCTAGAAGTTCAAGATTTATGGCTTCTTTTTCTCTAAACACCTGGAGGGATTTTAACTAACAGGCCATCTCTTTTCGATGGTACATATTATAAAATCTAGAATAATCGAATGCATATATATATAGAGGCAGATGTAGGGGGCAAGGCTGGGTCGCAGCGCCCCTTAACCTTGCCTAACCCCCTGCTTTTGCTTAAGTCCTTAAATATTTCCCTTGAGTTTATGATAAAATAGTCCAAATTTATGTATATTTATTATCAAAAATTTAAGAACATACAAATGTCCACTAAAACAAGCTCTTACTTTAATATGTATTATATAAAAAGTTACTTTTTGTTTTTATTTATGATATTAATATAAAAGTTAAAAAAAAAGTTATTTTAGAAAGTGACTCAAAAAATATGTTTTAAAAGAATATATGATTATTGATGGTATTGAATAAAATTTAAAAAGAACATAAATCTATATATATATATATATAGACTTTTTTTTAGTTTGCAACCCGTGTGAGTAAATTCCTGGATTCACCCCTGCATATCTATATATCTTATGTGCCTACTAAGTTTTGAGTTCCCAATTTTTTTAAAATATACTGCAAAGTTAACATAATAGAATCTTTGGATTGAATGAAAAATTTAATAACATACTGAAATGTTACAATTTATCTATGTCGATGCAGTAAAATAAGAGAAAAATAAAAAAAATTAAGCTTGAGACAATAGTTAAAAGCTGATAGCCTAAAATTAGGATTAGAATCTTCATATTCAAACAGATCTTAACAATACCAAATGTAGTACAAGTGTTAGGTCAACTTTGAAGTGTGAATCACATTAAGCAAACAATTCTCACATAAGAAAATAGTAGTTTGGGAAATATGAAGGAGCATTAGAGCCCATAATTCATTTCTTTCTGATGATGAATTGAAGTTGAGCATATAATATAAATAAGAGCACTAAAATTATTTGTCATTGCATTTAGTTTTGCTTTGGTAAACATAAGAAGCACAAAGAAAAAATGGATGGCAGATAGTAGAGTATGTTCACTAATGTCTATCTCGAAACTAATTTGGACTACTTCCAGTGGCAAGAATATCTTGAATAGGAGGCTAGCAAATGGATCGTAAATCAATCAAGAAAATATTATTTCCAAATACATCAGGTATCACCATGGCCTACAAATTTCATGTGATCTTAGAGTACTAGCAAATGCATTAGGTCATATTGAGTAATATGGAAAGAAACTTATCCCATAGAGAATTAAATCCTCATCACCACTCTCTTATATTTCTAGACTTTGTCTTTCCAATTGATTAATTGAGATGGGAATTAACTAAGAAATTCTAATTTAACCTAAGTGATCTGACAAAGCAATACAGAAGGAAGATCAATGGAGAAATGTTCAAAGACACATGAGTTCACATATTCTTCAACTATGTTATCTAACCGACGTTTTCATATCAATATATCAAGTGTTGACSAACCAAACTCATGAAATATCGAATATGCTTTCTCAAGATACAAACAACATATTTTCTTAAGTAATTAATCTATATCTCTATGCTTAATTAACTTAGAAAACGCTTTAATTATATGATTTTCAAAGCTTGCACAAACCATGTCAATATATTATATTCACGTGCAGTTCATGACAGTTGTTATTATATCATGGTCTTAGGATAAAATAATTACCTCAACACCGTTCCAATTAAGACAATAATGAATTGAAGATCGAGATAGAAAAACATCATGAAAGATAATAAACTCAATTCAATCCTTTGAACTTCTTTTCTTTCAAGAAAGCTCATTCTAAGTGCCTCTTAAGTGTTTCATAAATTAGTAGAGACTCAGTCTCAAAATTCTAGCCAAATTTGGTGTATTTATAGCATTACCCTTAACTGATCTTAGAACACCTCACACAACCTATTGGTTTTGTGCGATATAATCAGTGGTTGTTTGCCTATAAAACTCCAAACTAGTCCTTCTCCTTTTTGATCGAGTGTCGGTTTGGGTGAAAAAACTTTGAGGCACCAATTTGGCTTCCAAATCGTGGTCTATTTTCCTCTGACTTGTTTTTAAAAATTAACTCATATCAGATAATTACATTAGGAGAAATTAGAGGTAAATTGATTGATGAACTGTGGACTCCCAATTTACACGAACAAATGAATGCTTTATTTGTTGATTCCAGAACACAAAGGTACTTCCCCTCCATCATTCAAGCACCTCTTGATGACGATGATGAGTTCGGTTTACAACATGAACACTTTTCGGCTAGCTACCCTTCTCCTTTTCTGAACATTAATGTTAGCGGTGATACATTGGGTGATTACAATAACATTGTGGATGATGAATTGGTGACGGGGGAGGTGCCTTTTCAGGGGGGATAATCTTCAATCTTTGCCTCGAAGCCTTGCTTTTGTCAAAAAAGGTCTTTTTTTTTTGGGAAAAAAACAAAGAAAATTGACCCTCTAGAGCATCACATTAGAGTCCCAAGCCAATGCATTTGAAGACCACATGGTGATATGGAATGAAATGTTAACCAAAGAAAATTAAAGAGCGTATAGGTGCCTCCACCAAGAGTTATACCATCAATGAAGTTGTTACTCTTTTGAAGGAAGACTTCCCATACATCGATCCTCAAGCAATGATTAGGTTTCAACCGTTTGTCTATGATCCCGTTTGGCATGACATGTTTATGAGTTTAAGCTATGAATACGGCTAAACTTTTTCTATTGATGCCTTTTCGTTGAAAATATTGTAATCAAATGGAGCTTTATTTGTATTGTTGGGATTTGCCTTTTTGTTGTTCCAATTGTGTAGTTAAGATATGTTATGTAGTTTCTGATATTAGATGGATTGACGGTTGTTAAGATTTGGTTAATAATTGTCATCTAGGATGGTGATGATGTTCCGTTGACCTCTCATTGTTAAAGGACTATTGCTCGTTTTAGTTGTGCTATGAAACATATATGCATATTATTGTGTTGCCCTTTGGTTTGAGCAGCTTTATGTTATTTTTAATTTGATAATGCTTTATGTATTAAACTTCTTAGTTTGTTCTTCTGAATTAATTCAAGGCTTATTGAAATATCTAGCAAAAAAGTATTTGGAATCATTAAGCGAGGACAATCCCTTATTGAAGCTTTGAAGCTTCTTGCTAAGCTAACTACATATGCATATATTGCCAATAAAACTTTAATCTAGCCTAAGAAAATGCCTTATAGGACCTCATTGTTCACAGGCCTTGATAGGATTATTGAATTGTTGGAAGGATTCAAGACGGGAATTCTAGAAAATCTAGGTATCGATAAACGTTCCTTCAAGAAATTATGTAATTTATTGATTGATAAAGGAATATGGGTAGATAATAAACAACATAAGGTTGATGTCATTGAGACTCTTTTTATGTTATTGAATTGCATGACTCAGGGATTCCATCATACGAATCTAGCCGAATAGTTCTAACACTCGACAAAGACAATCTCACAACACGTAAAGATCATGTGCAGAATGCTAGTGAGACTTGCCCGTAGGTACATGCATCATAGGATAATGAACAATGTTCATCCCAAAATACTTTACTCTATGCGTATATTCCATGGTATAAGGTAACATTCTTCATTTGGATATAATTTTATTATTTAAAAATKTTTGAATATTTGTAAAAAGGTATTTAATATTTTTTACATCTAGGATCACATTAGGAAAATCAAGGAGACATATGGTTTAGCATGGAGCTCTAAGAATCTTGTTGAAACATTTCAAATGGTAAGAATTAAATCTCACAAGTTGATTACGACATGGAATTTGTTTTCTTGTTGACCAGTTGGGAAGGAAGAGCAGACTACTCTAGAGTTCGGACGGATGCTGCCACCTATTCTGAGTTCGATTTCCTGTGGCCTCCTCTAGATAAGATTGCTATTAATCTTTTCATCATAAGTTGTTGAAGAAACTTTTTGTATTTCCTCTTAAATGTTTGATAAGAATTGTTCCACATATGTTTAGGTAAACATTACTTGGCCGATTATGGTTACCTAAAGGCAAAGTAATGTTGGTGAAGTCATTGGTGAAGCCAAAGTCCACACAATTATAACCATGAAACATTGATTGATTAGAAACCAAAGGAAACCATAACAAAGAATAGTAGCTTGTTTGTTTGTAAGCTCCTTGAGAACAGATTTAACAAGAAATACAAATACTATGCTGTCGTGATGRATAAGCCTCTAAAATTGTCTAAGCTTTCGGTRCAGGGATATTAACCATCTTTTTGAATTCAAAGAATAACATTAATTATTTGATAATATAAATTGTCTGTCATATATGGTTTTATTATTTTTATTTCAATATGTTTATTCAAGATAATAAAAGAAGCAAGACTTTAATTATAAGATCATATGTAAAGGGAAAGGAAATCTCATTAACAACTTCTCAGATTAATGAGCGGTTTGCATTGAGTGATGATGCATTATCTATGATAGAGTATCTAATTGTGAGAGTTATAGACAGTTTGAGGTTCTTAAAGAAGAGGTTGGGACCCTTATTTGTTCAAGAGGAAAAAAGAAGATGAATTCTTTGGAACTTACATCCTCGGTAGTGGCGAAGATTGCTTTTCATTTTTTTATTCTCACCTATAAGTTTATGAATAAACAAAAGGTAAACTTCGATGATGTCATGTGTCTTAACATTGAATTGACTTTTTAAAAAGGAAGTCATTGAATGGACAATTGTTGACACACATTTTTTTGGCCTCATGACATCTTTTCAAATGAGGGAGAGGATGTTAAAATGACTGTCACATATTTTGAAAATAGAATTTTACAGATCATTTTGGGTAAAAGGAAAAAGGGGGAGGGTTATTTGACAGGGTGAATGGTGTTGTGAAAGAGAAGACATGGAAGATATTGGTGTAGTTCAAGTCACCAATAGTGACAATGATTCCAAAATTGATAAACTGACTATCAAAGTGAAGAAATTTGTGAGAGTTCGAGAAAATTGAAGAGACGAGTGAAGGATGAATTTCAGAATATGCATAAAAACACTCATAGGTAGTGGGCCTGATTTTGAAAATTTCTTAGGTGCATGAATGAAAATGATATGCACGGGCAATTAAGAGAGAGCAACGATAAAGGAGGTGATGGATGCTGAGAATGGTTAGTACTAAATTCAAATAATTTGACCCTTTAAAAGTTTCTATTTTAGTTTTTCTACATAAACTTTTTCTATTATAATAATTATTAATAATGCTATTATAATAATTATTAATAATGTCATATAAACATTTGATAGTGTGCTTTGCTTTTTGGAATCTACGAGAAGTCAATATCAAATTGATTGAGATACAATTTTAGGCAAGAGTTATCTTGGATAYGAATTATTGTAAGAGTGTAGACTAATAATGGATTCAAATATCCATGTGTTGTTTCATTCATATTTGGAAATCATGCATTTGATATACTAGCAACTACATACTAAATAATTATGTTGTTACTTGTGGATTTATTGATGTTGTTCTACGATATTTGCTTTTGAAATTAATTGTGAATTTATTTATGGTTGAATATTAATAGATGAAATGTTTGAATAATGTTGATGTTGTGCTAGTATTTGGTTAAGGAATTATTTATAGATTTATTTATGGTTGAATATTAGTAGATGAAATGTTTGAATAATCTTGATATTGTGGTAGTATATGGTTATGGAATTAATTGTAGATTTATTTATTTGGTTTTAATAAYAGTTATGTTATTTGGTTAAATAATTGCTATTGAATACAATTATGTTTGATGCTTTAAGGATTACTTATGTTTCACGATTCAATACCAATTATAAATAATGAGTTGGGATTGTTTATAGTTTGTATTTGAGAATGATTGTGTTTAGGTGAATACATGTTTAGTTTTGCAAGTTTATAAAGGATTGGTTCAATATAGGATTTGATGAAGTGTTATTGCATGTTTTAACAAAGGACCCTTCATCCTTTAATTACAAATTATTTGGTCGATTAGAACAATATGACTACGTTTGCATTATATATTGAATTTGCCTACATATTAGTTGTTTATCAGTGGTTAATTTCCTTTGAAAATATCAGGCTAGCAGTTTTGTTGAACATACTCTTTTAGATTAACTTAATCAGTTATTCATAGCTAAAAATTTGAATAATCGACTATTGACAAAAATAATTAATTAAGTCACTCATTCATATATTGATCAATGAATTGACCGTAGATGTCGTCATCTTGTCAATTCATTTGAATTCAAAAAAAAATTCATATATTGATCAATGAATTGCCTGTAGATGTCGTCATCTTGTCAATTCATTTGAATTCAAAAAAAATGTTGAAGAGTTAGTGATTTGTTTTATGGTTTGTAATTTAAATGAGTTCTAAAACGAAGAAGTAATTACACTTTTTTTAGTAAATTTTTAAAAAATAAAATTTAAAAATTTTTAATTTCTCACATTCCCAAATAAATCCAAGAACTTTTACTATTCTTCATTAAATATCTTATCCAAATAGACCATAAGATTATTGGCTCAAATTGGGCTCTAAATCTTCTAATACGCATTCCAAATTAATTTTCCTGTTATACCAATTAGAACTCGAACTATCTAKGATTAAGTATAWATAAATGTTATGTTCGAATTGATTTTAGAGACTGTGTAGTAGAAATTATAATAGAAAGATGTAATGAAAAATCTTAATCACCCTTCGATGAAGACTAAAATCTAACCCAAAACTTGAGTAATTTTCAACAAGGTTAGATCTATGGTTGAAGGTGAATAAAGATCTCCCTGGCTAGATCTATAGAATCCATTAGCAAAAATCTTCACTCACTCCCTCAGTAAACCTTCTTCTCCCTTCCATTTCCCAACCCAAACTTCCAAAGATTTACAGCAGAATTTTTAGGCATATTAAAATCTTGTTGAATTAATTTGGGTGCTTACAACATACCTTTGATCATGCTATCGATTACATGCCAAAATTTTCTTGCTTTCCAACTCCTTTTCCTTCCCGCCCCTCGTAGCGAAACCCATCCCACTCTTCCTCTTTGAACCCCACCATACCCTCCATCTTCGTCCACCCAAACCCACCGAACCCGTATGGCGATCGCACAAGCTTCACAAATCAATCCATGCCGACACTCATAATCCCTGTCATCGACTTCTCCTCTTCCTGATCAAACATCGTTGACCAAGTCCGGCCGGCCTCCACCTCTCTGGGCTTCTTCTAGATCGTCAACCACTCAGTCCCGTTAGCCTCCTTCTACAAAATTCTTGATTCACTGAGAGAGTTTTATAAGCTTACAGAGAGCGTTAAAATGGAGTATTACCACAGGGGTGTGACCCATGGAGCAGCCTATTCTACAAATTTTGACCTCTATCAATCAAAAGTAGCCAGCTGGCATGTTACAATTCAGATAAGGTTAGGACCCACCCCTCCGGACTGGGACTATGTAACGTATACCTGCCGCGAGGCCGTGATGGAATGCGATAAGCATGTCTTGGAAATTTCTGATGAGCTTATGGGCATTTTGTGTGAAGGACTAGGCCTAGGAAATTCTGGTAATGGAAATAGTAATAGCTTGAAGGAAATGTCATGTTTGGATGCAAGGGTAATGGTAGGCCATTACTATCCGTATCGCCCGCAGCCAGAGCTGGCAGCAGGGTTGACATCGCACACGGACCCTGGTGTGCTGACAGTGCTGGTGCAAATGAGGTGCCTGGTTGTAAGTTAAGGTTGGGGAGCAGTGGGTGGATGTGGAGCCTGTGGAGGGTGCTATCGTGATCAATATAGGGGATATACTTCAGGTATATGATTGTTGGAGTTTCTGCAGTTTAAATTCATGTCCTTCAGTATCTTGTGGATTTGTAGATTTTTCATTTTAAATGTGGTGTTTTATTTATGTTTGATGATATTTTGACGGGATGTAAGATTATGTTTTGATTGGTTTAGGGGGCATATCATGAATTCTTTTCCCTTTTTGGTTAGTTTTAGCTTGATCAGAATGTGTTGAATAGATTGAGAACATGATTGTCCTTGGATAATGCGTTACTGTTGTTGTTAGTCCATGTTGCATATTAAGTTTTGATTGATGTATAGAGTTTTACTTGTATTCAATGAAGTTGTGGATGACCAATCGTGCTTCTTTTTTAAATGGTTGTTTGATGGGACAAACACTTGTAAGCTCAATTTGAGTAGACTTTTTCGAACTTGAGAGATTGGCCTGCTGCAGATTAGGATGGTTTTGCCAATGTGGTTGCTAGTCGAAGGTAAATCAACAAAATATCTATGTTCTCGATCATTTTATGGTGTCATATCGATATGACCAAAGTAGCGTGCATTCACTTGTTATGAGCTTTGATTGTACTCGATGATATGCTTTAAGGTGGTTATCTTAGATGCCCTCCAGGTGCTTCAATAACTGCAAAACTGATGTGGTTGGGTAAATGATGCTTTTGTTAGTTAATGGTTTGGCAGACTTCTTCCCAGAGATACCACTTGACGTCTTGAGCTCAAGGAAAATGCAAAGGGTATAGCGTTTAAAGATATTAGTATCAATTCTATGGTCTAATATTAAATTWCAGTTAAAAGTCCTGAATGGTGAAAGCCCATAGTTCAAAAACTGTATTCTCGGAAAGATTTTGGTGGTTTGTTTATAGCCTGAATGAGAGCGCATCCATCATATTAGTGTCCAAGAAATGTGCATAATGGGATTAATATCAATGGATTTTAGTGAATTTAGTACTGTAGTCCAAAAACTGTATACTCGGAAAGATTTTGGTTGTTTGTTTATAGCCTGAATGAGAGCGCATCCATCATCTTAGTGTCGGAGAAATGTGCATAATGGGATTAAAATCAACGGATTTTAGTGATTATAGTCCCTTAGTCTTTCTTTTTCTTGGTCCAGGAACAGCCTATTGAATGATGAGTGGCTAGTCTCTGCATAGAATCCAAGACCTCCCTAATCAGGAAAGCGAAGGTTGCAAACAACTTATAACAGAAACTAGTAACTAGAAGTTATTGCAGGATTGAGGTTGAGTAAAACATGCCATTAATTTTACTACTTAGTGGAGCATTTATTTTTTAAAGAAGGATCATGACCATCAAAACTATTTTCCCTGCATATAGTTTTAGTTCTTGCACATTCAATTGTTAATATTTGTTTCTTTATGATTCCTAAGAGAAGTATTTGGATCAACTAGATTCAATTTTCGGATGCAAGATAGAGGTCAAACCAGCTATTATTATGCTTCTGTAATTGGTAAATATGGAGCAAGATTCTTCACATGTTAGTTCTGAAATTTTGCATAAGATGTACTGACTGCATAATGATTGTTTGATGAAATACTATTGATTTCTGAAGCTAGAAAACAAGTGCCACAAGTAAAAACGTGTCTGTAGAAAATTATGCTAGTATTGTGAAGGTCCGCAATGATCATATCTAGATGACTAGATAAATATTGCAGATAGATGTTGCGAAGAGAAAGAAGTAAGAATGGTCTTTCTGTCTGGGGATAATATAAACATTGCAGATAGATTGCTGACAAGGTGAACAAATGAGGTTTGTTTAGAGTTTGGACAATAACCAAGGAATCAATGTTAAACATATGAAATGCTTGGCGATTGTACAATTGAATTACATTTTTAAGTTTTTCCAGTGGAAAAGTCTCTCTGGGTCTGAGTCTCTGGTCAGACATATTCAAGTGCAACTAATTCAGTGGTTGCTGGGTTTGATACTGGGAACATCTTATATTCTGTTCTCTTAAAACAAAGTTTCTCATCTGCGTATTGTTTCTTCACATGTCTCATGATATGTCTAGCAGTTGTAAGGTTTTTCTTTTTATACAGAAGCATGCATGCATGCCTATACATAAATGCTGTGGTTTTTTTGGAGAAAGAGATGCCATGCTTTTCCAATGAGGATAATGCAATACCTGAATATGTGGCTGAAGAGGCTTCGAGTATAGAAAATCTCTTGTTGCTGGTAGTACCTGTCTTGGAAGACAGAAGGGGGTTATTATCTCTTCTTTTTATAGTACCTATGAACCTCTAGCGCAAGTGTTATAACCTTAAGAATTTTAGGAACGCCCAATATCTAAATTTATACTCCTTCTGTTTTTTAGAGTATGTCGCGATAGGGTTTTTTTCCTGTTTATTGAAGTATATCACATTCCAACTTTCAAGAGATTTAATTTTGTTTTGACATGTTTACCCTTATTTAATTTTCAAACCTACGCGGTAAGTTAACATTTTTCTCTCATGCAATTAATTCTTTTTTCCCCAATGTAAGGGAATGACATTTTAACAGTAATTTAAGAACAATTTATGGCGTTCTTGTCTATATATTTTAATCTAATGCGACATATTTTAAACAACGGAGGAACTACAATGTAAGGCACCTCTTCCCAAATGAAAAGAACCTTGTGTGGAAGGTGTCACTTTTCCATCTGCAGGGTCCCATCTTTCATTAAACAGGTTGTCTTTTATTTATTTATTTATTTTTCCCTCTGTTTGCTACGTCGTTGTAGTACTGAGGGTCCATATCTTGAGAAAATTTGATAGCCCTTGTTGTAGACTGATTTAGATCCAACTATTGCAACAGATGGGCATTGTTTCCTTTATAGTTATTATTTATTGTCAAATGCTTTTCTGTTTTCTGGCACCTTGAAATTCCAAGTTCATGCTTTCTCTATCCAAGGATTTACAACTATGATGCTTGACTTGAACTATGATGAACTCAAAAGAGTGAACTTTGTGACAACTTTTGCCTTCTCTTTGATCTTTATCGTTTTCCTTTTTTAATTTTTGGGGTTCAGAGTATTTGGTATAATTGGAATTATTTGTCATGGTTTTGAGGATATAGCTTTGCTATTTATTCCCTTCCAAACCCCTCAACTAATCTGTACCTTCCAATATGTTAGACCATCAATAACATAGTATACATCAGGATTTATTGTCCACTCCCTCGCCCCCCCCAAAACCCCTTCAAATTGGTTTTAAGTACTGCACATCCAATTGTGCGGTATTTTATTAATTCTGCTTTGCACTACCCATTGTGATAATATTTTGTTCATGGGAGCCTCATCATAATTGGATTTATCAAGTAAGGCACTTACTATTGTTATTTTCTTTAACTTCTACGAGTTGGAAAAATTGCCAGGACTTGAATTTTGGAAAAGGAGGTCGAGAAAAGTGAAAGTTCATTGAGTAGAATTTCTGTATTTTCATTTCCCTGAACCTCCAGCACCTCTTCTTTTGCCCTTCATTTGTGTTCTTGAAAAACTGTATATAGCCCACATAATTTCTATTTTCCTGGTCGGTCTCCATCTAAAACAATTCTCTTTTGCAGATCATGTCAAATGATGAATACGAGAGTGTCGAGCACAGAGTCCAAGCTAATCCCTTCCATGAAGCACGAGTATCCGTTGCTGTTTTCTTGAATCCTGGCCTTGGAGATATAAGCTGTATTGGCCTTTTCCAGAACTTTTGTCAGCTGAGGCAATTCACATTCGTACATGAGAAAATTTTTCTCTAGGAGTTGGATGGAAAGACCTTGACAAATTACTATAGAATATAAACCCAAGGAAACAACTCACAGATTAAGCATTTGTACAAAATTGGCGAATATATGTAAGAAGATACTTTTGTTGAAGCGAAATCAAAGTACCTCGAAAAGATCGTTGATAATGATAGTAGTTTTATACTTATAAAGATATGATGTAAGAGAAGACATGGATTGGGATACTWGTAAAGTGAATGAATGACATCTATATAGTTTGCTGTGACAAGTTTGAATTATAGTGTTACATATTTTTATTTTTCTACGCTCTTAAAACAACAAAGAGTTTGTCTTTTCCTCTAGAGAATCAATACTGCTGGCAAAGCGGCAGAAAGTTTTGACTTTCGGCGCACGTAAAAGGGAACAAATGTGGTTCTTTTAAGCCTTCCATTGGCGATCAAGCTACTCTGGCCAACATTCAAGATTTCTTCCTCCCAAAAAGAATTCTCGCAATACAGGGAATAAGACAGAATTTGGTAGCAACAACAGGACCAACGACCAACCAACCAGGATCACTGTCCTAATCACAACTACTAAAATGAGACTAAGCCAACCTAAGGGACAAACTAAGATAATAAAAATAAGAAAATCAGATAACATGATTAAGATAAAATGGATATTTTATTATAAGTTGTTTGTGATTACAAAATTAAGTCTCCAATGACCTCTATCAAATGCTGCAGGAAAATTAGTATTTATCAAGATTTGTGGATCTTAAATTCGTACTTCAAAATAATTTACAAAGACATAGTACAATAAGTTATTCTCCTTTAGATAAAACATTACCTATAACATAGATAAAACAAATAACTTAATAATGAATTAAAGAAAATATGAAGATGATACAACTAATAAAATAACAAAAATGCAAAACTTAGTATGACACATCATCTATAGAAACTTTATTGACAGAAAAGTTTTTGGGTTGGCTATGTTGTCGGGATGCATTTGGTTGACAAAAACTTTACGGACCATTTGGATTCTTGGGTTGGCTATGTTGTGGGGATACCATCCAATTATCTCATTTACTCATCTTCCATATCAAACAAGATTAAATATCAGAATATTCTTCTCCTTCAATGTGAGGAGCATAACAAAGAAAGTTTTTGTCACATCATCACCATCATTCACCTCAAGATAAATGATCCATTTCCTGCAATTTTTGTGCATTYTGTTTGAATCATTTGCTGACCCGACCAAAACGACCGTCTCTGGTCTTTTCCTCCTGGCATTATGTAGATTTCCTGATGTGCTGCTTGAACCTCACTCCGGGTGGCCACAGTCTGCTAGTATACCTCTCAAGTAGCTATTTCAATTTCAATCATCAAATATAACAGAAAGGGCTTATAAGCTCTCTATATCCCCGATAGACGTGAAATTGCACTAAGTAATTAAGTTACAATGCACGTAAGGATACATTGTCTATAAGTAATAAAGAATGACTAAAGATCGTTCCCGAGGATTGTATATCTAAACTTAATAAAGCAAATTCTTAGATTAAATTTTAATTTGTGGTTTGATTGTCAATAAATTAAAAATAAAGGTTTAATTAAAATTATGCTAAAACAATATAATCAATCTAATAGCACTATTACTCGTATAAGTATTCAAAAGTTAAAAATAGTTGAGATTACATAATTCCTTAAGTACATATAGTTTAGAGTTATCTAGTAATGTTATAGCATTCTTGCCACAACATTACGGTATCAACAAAGTTTTATCATCAGTCATGCAAATCAAGACCTAAAATCACCTTAACTTTCCAGTTTATTGGATGTTATCTTGTTGTGAGTAATCTATATACCCTCCCTRGCTATCCATTTTACTTTCAGAAGACATTAAAACCTTGTCTCAATGATTTTGCATATTAACTCTATATTACTATAGCAGTTAAAAATGGTAAACTACACTTACATCCATGCAATAGATCCACTACTCTATTGTTTTCCAACCTAAGAGCAGTTAGAGCATTCATCATAGGTGATCAGTTAGCAATAAATGAAAGAAGTATGTAGCATAATATGGAGCATGAATCAGATTTACTTTGCAAACACAACTTTTAATGCATCAAAACTCATGTTCATCAGCAATCTCAATTAAAAAGTACTTAGCTCATAATTTTGGATAGAAAAACCATTACAGAAACAGTTTGCGACATTAAGTTCAGTAAGCTAAAGAGAATAAGAAGTTATCCTAAGACAATGGCTTCTTACTTTAGAACTGCACTTCTTCTAGTTTTTTCCAACTCCTCCAAGATGAATCTTTTTCTTCTTCGGTTGATCCTGTTCCTTTCAATTTATTTTCGATTTGGTGCTTAAAACTAGAAACTAAAGAAAATTCTGCTTACCCTAATTCCTTTAAAAACTACATTATATAGGTGCAAAAAGCATAAAGTGCCTTTTTCTTTACACATGTCACATTTTCCTTGGTCCTCAGATAGTCATGCCAGGTGCTCACTTTTATACCTTTTTCCTCAGCTCGCAGATTACACCTGGCAATCTCTGACTCGCTTAGCCTCCATTTTTTCCTCAGATATTATATTTTTGTGTACACCACTGAGCATCAAAAATGCTGAACCGTGCTACAACATCGACAAAACACTGGTGTTGACTTAATTGGTTGACTCCATTTACTCCTACTTAGCAATTAGTATATATCAAGCTGTCATGTCACCTGATTATTATTTTTGCAAGGCTAATCATATTTTAATCAATATGTGTTCATGAACCTCGCAGTTTATCACAATCTCATCAAAATATTTACAAATATGAATTTTAGCAATAAAAGGTGATAAGATTGACCAATGTAATTAAGAAAAATGAGAGGAATGCATGAAAAAGAGCCTTTAAAACAGTGGATTTTCACCACATCAACTCCCCCACACTTATTGCAAGTCTCTTAACAATAAACACAGAATAAAATACACACAAAAGCTTGTAAACCATGATCAATCAATAGTAACAATTTAAGAATCTGCTATACTAACACATGATCAATCACACTAAGCAAATACACTATACTGAAACCTTCGTGTACACATTACTAAAACAAATTATGACAAATCATTATAGAAAATGGATGTGATTCCAATAGTCATGCATAAATTTCAAGCRACAATAATTTTCGATATTCCAACAATTAGTAATGCTAAAGGGATAAAACATGAAGCAAGAAATAAGAGGGCTATATAAGTAATGAACTACCTTCAACATTCTTCTTCCTGTTTTTTTTTTTCTTTTTGGCACATGTATATGCTGCAATTCCAAACTGCAAAAGTGCAGCTGTACAAAGCTTTACCCAAAACTGTCACAATAAACCTTTTTACGCGAAAATCAACTTTACTACATGAAAGTCCCCATTTACTTAGTTTAAGTCGCAACATTAAGAGTTACTATGCATACTCTTACTTCTTGCGGCCTTTTTATGCGAAAACTGACATCGTTACATAAAGGTTCCCAATTACTCAGCATTCCGAAGTATTGGAGTAGCTTATTCAYGGAGCAAAGTCATCTAATAAATGACAACAGGAACATGCAATAGTGCTGTAACATTATATATATATACCATACTCCCCCACACTTAGCTGAAGATGTACTTCAAAATAATTTCCCATTAACAAAAATAAAAGAAGACGTCTAAAATAATAGGCAAGATGCAGGTGAATAAAAACTGGAACCACATGTTGTCTTAAATAAAGAACTATGAATGACCAATGGTAAACATGAGCAATACAAGAATCTTACCTGCAAAATGCAATTGATCAAGTGACAATGTGACGGTGTAAATGCTCCATTAAATTTAATAAAAGATAAAGACAATATCATACAAGCAAAACAAAATTTGCAGCAAAAACAGGGTCGAAATAGGAAAAACGAAAAATCAACATTGATTGAGCAAAACAAATAGCCTACAACCAAGGGAAAGAGCAACCTAAAAACTACCAAAATCAACAAAGGGGTAATATAATGAAGATCGCTTAGAACAGTCTAAGCAATATTCCAATAAGAACCCTAAATCACACCCTTTGGACTAAAATAAAAACAGAAAACAAAATACTAGAAAAAGGTTAAAATAGACACCCTTTATCCACTACTAATTTAATAAAGGCACAGCAACAACATAGCACTTTCAAAACACATCACAAAATATAGAACATCACTCTCCTAGTCGGAGTCCTCATTAGCACCCTTTTCCTCATTCTCCACATCCATGTGATCATTATCTCTTCTAGCATCATTGTCTTGGTCCTTTACATCAGCATTCATGTCATCCTCACCCTCAGCATCACTCAATCCTGCATTAACATTGTTGTGCTCCCGCTCAGCATCATCAGAATGCTTCTTCTATAGGGGAAACCTCTTCAACTTCATGTAGCAAGACTGTAGGAAACTTCGAAAACTCGGGCAGGGTATTAGCGCACATCCTCTTCAAAGTGGTCTTCAAAGCTTTGTCATATTTTTTATTTTTTCCTGTACAGTAGGTAGGTGCGTTGATGTTCTTGAGAATGTTGCTCCGAGGCTGCAAGCTTGTCCAGATTGTACTGAGCTCATGAAACATCTCTGAATTGTCATTCTTGTGATAATTAAATATCACCTTAAAGTCAGCAAAAGGATCAGCGGCCTTAGTAGCCTTATTGGCAGCAGTTTCTGAAGCAGAATGGTTGTCCTCATAGTTGTGGCAGGGGATGTTACCTCTACAATAGGTTTACGAATTAACCTCCGAATATTGGTAAAGGTAATCATTCTGACATTGTGAACTCTATCAGCATCATGCAAGTTTGGAACATTTGCCTTCTCACAGAGGGAAGTAATCAAATGGGGAAAGAAAAGTTTATCCTGCATCTTACTCACGCARGATTTCATTTGTTCACAAACCACTCTACCAACATTGCTTGTAATTTTCATAGGAATGCAGAATAGCAAGGCCATCCTATCTTAGGAAATAGTAGTATCATAGAGGGTAGGCATGAGTCTTGACTTCAAAAGGTGATGCCAAACTTTGGTATGGGGCATCAAATGGGCCCCTCTTGAATAATCGATAACCTTGAGGTGAGAACCTTCAGTTAGTGCCTTAACTTTTAGGTTTGTATAGTAGTCTCCCAAGTATTATCTTCCACGAGACCCATAAATGTGGAAAATTCACAATCAATATTCGGTWACCCGTACACAACTTTGATGTCCATGCTTTCAATGGCACCCAACACCCTCTGACCTTAACCCTCCAAGCTTTAACATCCATCAAGTTAGCGTAAAATTCTTGGACAACTCCGAAATTAGGGTCGTTAGGCTGTTCGCAAAAGACAGGCCAACCCCTAGCAGAGTTGTAGTTATGGACATGGAGAGGRAGTTCTAATGTATCACCGTYAGTCATGGCAAAGCCCTTTTCGGGCCAAAGCTGTTCAATATCATCAWWGCACTTCTTTGCTTTGTCATTGGTGAAGCAGTCATAGGTTGGCATTTGGGGCTTGACTTGCTTGGTACGAACCATCTGACTTAAGTTTCCTAGGAAATAGAYGAAATCTAGAATTAAATAAAAGACAAGCTATCCTTCATGAAATTTTTTAGATTGAATTCGTTTGTCATGCAATTTTTTGGTTCTCTCCTTATAGAGTCTAGAATTGTCATATGAACTCAGCCTTATTTCCTGTAACTCATTTAACTGCAGCAAACGTTCTTTCCCAGCAACGTCGAAATTGGTATTCAATGCCTTTATGGCCCAAAATGCCCAATCCTCTAACTCGAAGTTAATCTGCAAGCTTTTTTTCATAAACCAACTTGTAAGGAGATAAGCCTAGAGGAGTTTTATAGGAAGTTGGATACGCCTATAGAGCATCATGTAATTTGCTAGACCAATCTTTCCTATTTAGGTGGACAACTTTTTCTAGGATCCGCTTAATTTCTCTATTGAAAATTTCAACCTGACCACAAGATTGAGGGTGATATGCTGTAGCAATACGATACTTGACCCCTTACTTAATGARTGCCTCTGTCACAAATGATGGCCCTTGGCGTCCCAAATATGGTAAAAATATTTTTCTATAAAAAATTAGTTACTACCCTGGCATCATTGGTGGACCATGCTGAAGCTTCCACCCACTTAGAAACATAATCAACAGCCACATGAATATAAGATTTTCCAAAGAATAGTATAAAAGGCCCCATAAAGTCAATGACCCAAAAATCAAACAATTCGATTTCCAAGATATTATATAAGGGCATTTCATATTTTTGAGAGATGTTACTAACTCTCTCGCAATTGTCAAAACATTTGACATACTCATAAGCATCTTTAAAAAGATAGGCAAAAAGTAACCTGACTGCAAAACCTTGGCTACAGTCCTGGATCCTCCAAAGTGCCCTCTATATGGTGTTGAATGACATTGCTGCAAAATGCTAGGTTTCTCTTCTTCAACAACATATCTCTTTAAGACTTGATCATTGCATTTCTTGTAGAGGAATGGTTCACCCTAGCATTAATGTCTTACATTGTGGAAGAATTTCTTGAGTTGTCGTTTGTTCATTGCTAAAGGATGTGCTCCAGTGGCCAAATAATTTGCAAAATCAGCATACAAGGGGATTGAGCTATCACCAGTAGCTGCTGGTCAGAGAATGTCTTTGCAATGGGCATCCTGAACATCCAATTCACCTTCAATTTTTAGCCTTGAGAGATGCTCGGCCACTTGATTTTTTGCTCCTTTACGGTCTTTGATTTCCAAATCAAACTTTTGCAACAGCAATACCCATCTGATCAATCGTGGTCTAGCATTCTTCTTTGAGATAAGGTCCTTGATGGCTGAGTGATTTGTAACTCTAATCAAGTAGGCTTGAAATTTGTCAAATGCGAATACCACTGGTAGCAACACTTTTTCAATAGTTGTGTAATTAACTTAGGCTTCATTGAGAGTCTTTCTAGCATAAAAGATAGAGTGAAAGCCCTTTCCCTCACGTTGCCCTAGCACTGCCCAAATTGCAAAATCACTGGCATCATACATTAATTCGAAAGGTAATGCCCAATCTACAGTGRGGATGACTGAGGCAGTGATGAGTAATTTTTTCAATGTTTCAAAGGTTCTGTTGCAACATTCATCAAACATAAACTTTCTATCTTGCTATAACAACTCATGTAGGGGCTTCGAGATTTTTGAAAAGTCCCTAATAAATCTTCTATAGGAACCGACATGCTGTAGGAAACTTCTGATTCCTTCACTGAAGTAGGTGGTAGCAACTTTTCAATGACTTCTATTTTAGCTCTATCCACCTCAAGGCCTTTGGTCGAATCTTTGAGATCGACGACAATGCCTTCCTCAACTATGAAGTGGCATTTTTCCCAATTTAATACTAGATGTGTTTCTTTGCATTTCTTCAAAACTTCATCCAAGTTTAACAAACAATCCTCAAAGGTTGTCTCGAAGATTAAAAAATCATCCATAAAATCTTCGATGGTTTTCTCCATAAAATCAGAGAATATAGACATCATACAACGTTGAAATGTTGCTGGACCATTGCAGAGATCAAATGACATGAGTCTGAAAGCAAATGTTCCAAACGAGTAAGTAAAAGTAGTTTTCTTTTGGTCTACTGGTGCTATACCCTMAGTAGCCATCTAAAAAGCAGTAATACTCCTTCCCAGCTAACTGATCCAGCATTTGATCTATGAACGATAGTGTAAAGTGATCTTTCTTTGTTACTTTATTGAGCTTCTGATAATCCATACAAAGTCTCCATCCCGTAACAATTTTGGTAGGAATGAGCTTATTTCTATTATTTGTCACTACTGCCATGCTGCCTTTCTTGGAAACACATTGGATTGGACTGAMCCAGGAGATATCTGAGATGAGATATATAATTCCAACCTAACCACTTTGCAATTTTCTTGTTTGCCACCTCTTTCATATTATGATTCAACTGTCACTGCTCTTCGATGGAATTGTCTTATGATTCTTCCAATAGAAATTTGTGCATACACAACAATAGGCTAATTCCTTTAATGTCTGCCATATTCTATCCCATAGCTCTTTTATGTTTCCTCAAAATTTTCAATAACCGTTCCTCATTCTCAATTCCTAAAGTAGCTGACATGATAACATGCAATGTTTCATCCTAGCCCAGATAACTGTGCTTTAAATGCAGTTGGAGGGGTTTCAATTCCAACAAAGGTGGATCTTTTATAGATGGCGTGCTCGGTGCATCAATCTTTGTGAACTGTCGCAATGGTTGCAATTGCTTCCTTAAGATGAAATATAGTTCTCTTGCTAAAGCAGAAGCTCCTATTGTATGACTTTGATTCTCTGATTCCAGATATTTTTCAAGTTCTAGGTCTGCTATAGCATTAGCAGATGTAGAATTGCTACAACATTCATTGAGGCTTTTAGCTACTAATATGTCTAGAATATCAATGGATGAGCATTCCTCTGATCTTGTGGAAAATTTCATAGAATTAAGAACATTAAATGTCACTTCCTAGCCATGCACCCACAYGGTAAGCTCTTCTTTCGGAACATATATCAATGCTATGCCCGTAACAAGGAATGGTCTCCCAAGAATAATTGGGATGTCTTTGTCAGCTTCATAATCCAAGACAATAAAATCRACCASGAAKATAAACTTATCTACCTTCACTTATACATCCTCAATTTTACCCTCTAGATATGCAAATGATTGATAAGCTAATTGCAGTGTTCCAGTCGTGCGCTTAGCTTCTTCCACCCCTAATTTCTTGAAGACAGACATTGGCATTAGATTAATGCTTGCTTTAGATCACACAGTGCTCTTCCATTGTAGATGTTTCCAATTTTGCATGGAATAGTAAAGCTGCTTGGATCTTTAAGTTTCTATAGTAGCTTATTCTGCAGGATTGAACAGCATTGCTTTGTTAGAGTCACCGTTTCATATTCCCCTCATCTTCTTTTCTTGGACAAAATATCCTTCATAAACTTCACGTATAGGCATTTGCTCGAATGCTTCAACCAGAGGAAT
Source organism: Rhazya stricta (assembly GCA_001752375.1). Taxonomy (NCBI): domain Eukaryota; kingdom Viridiplantae; phylum Streptophyta; class Magnoliopsida; order Gentianales; family Apocynaceae; genus Rhazya; species Rhazya stricta. Next base: position 1,225,785 of record MEJB01000044.1, read on the forward strand.
GTTTATGTGAAGCTACTTTAGTACATCTAGAAACTTGTTGACTTGCTTATCCTCTTTTTGCTTTGCAAATCTTTGCAAAAATAGCATCTTCGGAAAGATTGGTTGAGTGTCTGATTTCTCTRCTGGTGAGTTTGTCGATGATGCTACAGCATTATCATGCTCRTTAGATTCCTCATTTCGTATTGGTCCAAAATTTATTACAGCAAGCTCTCTTTCTTGTTCCTTCTCTTGACCAGTTATCTGCTCTTCAGGGATTGGTATTTTCTTCTTCAACTCCTTCAATTCATCACCACTTTTTAATGTAATCACTTTACAGTGTCCCTTGCCTTCTCTTTTGGGTACTTCTGYATCACTTGACAGGGTGCTATGTGGTCTACTGTTGAGGGCATTGACAAGCTGTCCTATTTGATTTTCCATATTTCTCATTGACACAACTCGCCTCTGAATCACTACATCATTCTCTACCATATATTCTTTCAACAATCTCTCTAGTGAGTGGAACTGCCGCTAGTGACTCCTCTTTGTTGATTCACTTGTTGTTGAAATCTTGGTGGTATAGTAGACCTGTGGTACTCGGTTTTGTCCTTGATTTACCCGTTGGACTCTCCAAGAGATATTTAGATGCTGTTTCCAATCAAGATTATAAATGTTTGAATATGTGCTCTTATTTTTGTTGAAATTTCCTCCAATATAGCAAATTAATTGCAAATTGGAAGGATAGTTGTGAATGGAAGGTCTTTCACCACAATAAACATGGCTTGATGCYGGATCATACATAGATAATTGTGATCTTGCTGCAGTTTGTCCCCTTGATAGATTACCTTGTATTTTCATATTTTTAAACATGTTGAAAATAAATGCTATTTCAGGAGCCAAAATTGTTACAGGGTCCGCTTCATGAATATTGACCAATTTCTCCATAGGTCCTGATGTTTCTTCAACATTCCTTAGGCCACTGGAAGTCATTACTGGCTATCCTCTCAAGAATTTCATAAGCATCATTGTAGGATTTGTCCAAAAGTGCTCCATTAGCTTATGTATCAATGACATCGTACTACTATGGACTCAATCCATTGTAAAAAGTCTCCATCTGAATCCAATAAGGCATTCCACGATGAAGACATTTTTTGAAAAGCTCTTTAAATCGTTCCTAAGTTTCATAAAATTCTCATCGCTGCATTGCTGGAAGCAGTAATGTCATGTCTCAACTTGACATTCATAGTAGGAGGAAAGTATTTGAACAAAAATTTTCTTGCTAAATCATTCCACGATGTCACAGAATTGGGTGACAAYGTGTTAAGCCAATCCCTAGCTCAATCGCGAAGTGAATTGGTTGGTTTCTGCGTTCTAATGCAGCATGTCCTGCTGCATTTAACCTTACTTCCCTTTTAGCAACATTATGTTCATCTGGTAATATAGCAAYATTTCCAGTAGCATTGAGCTCAACAACAAATTCTGGCATGTTCCTCTGTTCTCATTCAGCCATCTTCTTCCTTCTTCTTGCAGTAACACGTCTTGCTTGGAATGTTCTTTCTGGTTTAGGATCGAACGAAAATGTGCTATTCCTTTTGGAAGTTCATGAGGAAGAATAGCTTGTTTAAACACAATTCAATAAAATTAAGAATGGAGGTTGAAAATATAAATCTAAAGCAATAGAAATCTTGTTTGCTAATTATTAGTAGTCCCCAACAATAGCACCAAAAACTTGATAAATCAATTAAGCTACAATGCATGTAAGGATACATGGTCTATAAGTAATAAAGAGTGAGTAAAGATCGTTCGCACGAAGATTGTGTATATAAACTTAGTAAAGTAAAATCTCTAGATTAAAGTTCAATTTGTGATTTGATTATTCAATAAACTAAAAACAAAGGTTTAATTAAAATCATACTAAAATAGTGTAATAAGTTTGATCGCAGAGTTACTTAAATAAGTGTTCAAAAGTTAAAAGCAGTTGAGATTACATAATCCCCTAATTACAGATGGTTCAGAGTTATCTCAGTAATGTTATATCATTTCTACCACAACATTACAATATCAGCAAAGTTTATCTCCAGTCATGCAAATCGAGACCTAAAATTAGCTCCCCGGACTATCCATTTTTACTTCCAAAATGCACGAAAAAATTGTCTCAATGATTTTGCAAGTTAACTTTATATTTCTATAACAGTTCAAATGGTAAACCAACACTTACATCCATACAATAGATTCACTACAACTTTATATTTCTATAACAGTTCAAATGGTAAACCAACACTTACATCCATACAATAGATTCACTACAACTTTATATTTCTATAACAGTTCAAATGGTAAACCAACACTTACATCCATACAATAGATTCACTACTCTATTGCTTTCCAGCCTAAAAGCAATTAAAGCATTTATCACGGGTGATCAGTCAATAATAAATGAAAGCAGTACATAGCATTGCATGGAGCATGATCAGATTTACTTTGCAAAACACAACCCTTTTAACAACTAAAACAAAAATCAAGTTCATCAACAATCTTGACTAAAAAGTGCTTAGCTCATAATTCTGGATACAAAAACCATTATAGAAATAGTTTACGACATTAAGTTCACTAAGTTAAAGAGAATAAGAAGTTATCCTAAAACAATTGCTTCTTGCTGCTTTTTCCAACTCCTCTAAGGTGAATCTTCTTCTTCAGTTAATATTGTTCCATTTAATGTATTTTCAACCAGCTACTTAAAACCATAAACCAAAGAAAATTTTGCTTACCCTAATTCCTTCAGAAAATATATTATATAGGTTTTATGCTTTTTGCTTTACACATTTCACATTTTCTTTGATTCACAAATCCTCAAGGCATGTGCTTACTTTTATACATTTTTCCTCAGCTAGCAGATTACGTATGGTAGTTTTTAATTCACTCAACCTTCATTCTTTCCTCAGATGTTATATTTGTAAATGCACCAGTGAGCAGAAATGTTAAACTATGTTACAACACTACACTGATGTTGATTGAATTGATTGACTCATTTGTTTCCTGTCCAACAATTAGTATATATCAAGTTGTCATATGACCTGATTATTATTTATGTAACTTTAACCATATTTTAATCAATAAATGTCCATGAACCTAGTAACCTATTATAATCTCATCAAAATATTTACAAATATAAATTTTAGCAATAATGAATATTTATAAATATAAATTTTAGTAATAATGAGATAAAAGGTGATAGAATTGACTAATATAATTGGAAAAAAAGGATAAGGAATACATGACATAATAATCTTCAAAATTGTCAATTTTTTTTTTCACCCACATTAGTCCCCCTTGCTCTTCCTCTTCCTTCGCATCGCGCCTTACTTCCCCGCTCAAAGTTCCAGAGCAGGGTTGATGACTAATTGATTTCGTCATCATAGATTAAAAGGTTTACATTCCAATCTGAATTACAGCAGGCTTTGTCAAGGCTCGGTGCAAGTTTTATTTGGTCTCTTTTTATGTCCAAACCACTCAGCCATCTCTTCATCATCAGCAGATTGAAGAAACTCGTTACTTCTTTGGATGATGGAAGATTTGAAATCATAAGCATTCTCCCTTGCCCTCGCAGCACTTTTGTTCTTCTCAGCCATTTCCATTCTCCACCTCCTTTGCTTCTCCACATTCTGGGACAACTCACTCCCACCTCCAGTGATAGGAAAATCGATGAGGCCAGGCATCTTACTGAAGGAATTTGAGCTATCCTTGTCTTCACTATCAACAAATTGTAATTGATCATCTCCGTTGTCTCTACACTGCCTTTCTTGTCCAAAGTAAGGGCGTGTACGAGGTAAGTGCATGTTATTATTCACAGATTGAGAAGCCTGAGCCATAGAATTCCAAGCTTTTGGCCTATTATGATCACATTTCAAGCAAACCATATTTCGTTTGAAATTGATATAGTTGCACCTGCAACATAATGAAGTAAAATTAGAGAGATCAGGACGTGCTGTAAAAAATACTAAAACTTTAACTACACCTGAAGATAATTGAAATTATCAGCAGAACAAACTAACGATTCACATTCCCACTCCCCAGGATTGAGTTGCCGCTCTGGTGGCTTCTCCTTACATTGCAAGCATCGTGTATTTTTTGCGAAGTTCAGGAAATTACATCTGTAAAGGAGTCAGTCATGAGAAACAGAAACTTACTAGGAGAGTATAAACTGTCAAATTCACGAGTGAACTTATCCAGATAAATTCCTACTTCTCACAAATCCAGTCTCCCTTCTTCAGTGGCAGATGACCCAGTTCCTCATTTAGCTTTCTTAGTTTTTCTTGGAATAAGCCATTGCAGTGTAAGCACTTGATATTTCTGGCGAAGTTTTTGAAATTGCATCTAGACAGAAWATGAAAGGATTTCATATAAATAAGTCTAAGGGAAAAGAAAAGAAATTGGTTCTACGCCCAAAATGAAATTTCCTTTTTCCTCCACAAATAGTCTCAGAGTAAGATCTACAATCAAAGGATTGATATGAAATTACTTCGGACAAGTCCATTCGCCTCGTCTTATTGGTGTGTTTATTTGATCTCCTTCGTGAGCTGCACTTCCTTCATTAGATGCACTTGGTTTACAGGTGGCAGCAGTCAGCTGATCAGTACTCAGTTCTTCAGTGCTGATCTCTACAATTTCCTTTAGCAGTTTTCTAACTGATTCCTTAACCTTTTCATTTAGGCATGGTTTGTTCTCCACAGAACCAGTAACAGCGTCAAGCCCGTATGTCACCAAAAACCGCATAATGTCAACAGTCCTACCACCTTCATCCTTGTGTGCTTTCACATAAGCTCTCTCGCAACTTCCTCTCAAAATGCAGGAGCTGCAAACCTATTGATTTGTTCCATATTAGATAAGTGAATGCTTTAATTGTTGCAAAGCAGGTATCAGYGTGCTGGACAAATGCTAGAGATTTAATGAATTTCCAGGACATACATTTCCTTCGTCGATTCTGACATGTGCCCTTAGACGCTTCCCTGAGTTAACAATTTTCCTATCTATGCTGGGGCATCCAGATCCAGCAACTATTTGAATATCCTTTTGGGACAAGAACCTGGTAGAAAAGGCACATCATCAGCAGAATTCAATAAGATCTGGTTTATGCACGTATTAAATATGCTCTGATGACCTTGAAAAAAAAATAAAAAATAACAACCTCCAGAGAGCTTTTCCTACAGTTGTCCTCTGCAGAGTGCCCACACAAAAGAATCCATTGTGACTACTCAACAGATCTAGTGATCCAACTGAATTAACATAACTCTTCAGAAGGTTGCTAAAAGACAGATTATTTCCAGACTTACTAACTAATGTTTTCTTCAGGCATTGCATTCCTTCCATACATAAATTATTTGTCCTTCCTGTTTGTACCATGTTGACTTCGTAGAGGGATCTTCATGTAATTAATACCCCAAACCCCACCTAGAGGCAGAACCAGGAAATGATCCTTCATGGAAGGGCTGGGCCATTGCAGGGGAGGGAATCAAAAAGGGTTTATATCTGATACATAGTAAATAATTTTGCATCATATCATACTAACAGTGAATTGCTGAMATTTTGCTTAATCTCTCCAATCAAAGCCCTAATTATCATCCAATAACAAGAACGACAAAAACAACCTAAAATGATGACTCCATTATAAGGTTCTGCAGATATATTTTTGAAAAATAAAAGGTACAGCTAAGTCACATGCTCAACAAAGTCGATCTGGCCACAAAAAGTGAATAAAACTTTTTGAAAATGAAAAGAAAAAGTAAGGGAACACATCCATGAAATCTGTAAATCCTTCCTTTTCCCCCTAAAACAATGAGTGGCCGTTTTCCCTTATTTTATGGGGAATATTTTCCTTGTCAAAACCATCTTTTTCCTCTTAATATTTGATTGTATGTTAATGTCAACTATAAATGATTTTTCAAATTGTTTTGGAAGGAGATACCAATTTGCTAATCAGTTCTAATCACTGAATGCTATCGCAATTTCGTTGCAAATGAAACACTTCCAGACAACTAGAAGTTGCCTCATGACTATAAGCTGAGAGATATATTTTTTCCCTAAAATTAATCTTTGTGAAGCTACAGATCCATGAGATGAGCAATATATAACTGTCAGCATTCTCTAGGTACACATACCACTTCAAATATAAGAAGCCAAGTAGGCAGATTGGTCAGGGTACAGAGGGGGAAAAAAAAACTTTACTTCAAATATTTTCTGGAGATACCCATTTTCCTGGAGATATATAGATAAGATATCTCAACATAGTGGCATTTTGATACCACCAGAAGGGGAATAAAATATTCCTTGGTTCTTTAAACTGTAAAATGCATGGAAAATTTACTTATTCATTGGCTTGGAAGTATTTACGTGTGCTCCAACTAGCCCTTAATCCATAGCTGGATTAAAAGCAACTGCTTTAGCAACCAATTTCTCTTAAAGTAGACATCCACTTATGTCCACTAGAAAAAGGAAGAGATATCCATTTTCCTGGAGATATATAGATAAGCTATCTCAGCATAGTGGCATTTTGATACCACCAGAAGGGGAATAAAATATTCCTTGGTTTTTTAAACAGTAAAGTGCATGCAAAATTTACTTATTCATTGGCTTGGTAGTATTTACATGTGCTCCAACTAGCCGATAGCTAGATTAAAATCAACAGATTTAGCAACCAATTTCTCTTAAAGTAGACATCCACTTATGTTTACTAGAAAAAGGAGGAGAATACTTCATTTCTTTAAAAGTAATAAACACTTTTACACTTGACATGAAAATCAGAGGCAAGTGAAATAGCAGTCTGCATTATGTTTTTGGAAGGGAAATCGATCTATGAACAACAAAAGGCTCAGGAAGACACTTTTTAATATATATATATTTTTATAATATCTGCATGCCTAAAAACTCTATTTCCTCTTCTAATAATTTAGCTTTTCGTTCAGAAAGAGCTAATCCATTTTGAAGGCATAAATCAGCAACTGTATCTAGATGCTTTAAATCGGACGTAATACCATCAGAACGGATTAGTATATCATCAACATAGACATAGATAAAATCATTGTCTTTAAAAATATTATCCATTTTTCTTTGAAATATCTAAGCAGCATTCATTAAACCAAAAGGCATAGAGTCACTGTCAGAATAAGCATTGTGAGAGACAGCTGTATCTTCTTTTTCTTTTTGTGGAGAGCAGGCTGGACACATGTTTTTGACATGATGCCTGCACTGACAAGCTTGGTTTGAGCCCAAGGACTTGATTTGATGATTCCTCTACCAATGAATTTTATCTTGGTCTCTAAGTAATTGGGTGCCGCTGAGGTTGTCGTTTTAGCAGGAGCTATCATTACTGAAGAATGCRTCTCCTTTCCACCATAGGTTCTGAATCCTCTTTTGAAGCTTGCTTCCATCCCTTGAAGAACAACTTTAAGACCAATTGCCCTTCTATAGTGTATATCCTTATCAGAAAAATAAATGAACTCTTTTCTTCTCCCTCCGGCGTGTATTCTTCGTCAGCTAAGCTTAAGTTATTTAATTGAATATTTATAGTAATATCGTGTACTATGGCTCTGATACCAATCTGGGGGCTTACTATAGGTAAGTTACTATTGCAGCGGAACCTGGTAAAATAATTATCCAAAACWGTATCATATATATATGTATGTATGTATGTATGTATGTGCATGTATGAATATGTATATCATCTRGAAAGAAATCTTAAGCCCATGATAGTTAGATGAAGCCATGAACTTCTCTGTGTTCTTGCAATATCCAACACCCAAGAGCAAAGAACTGAAAGAGAAGAAGACAGTTTCCATTCCTTTTCTTCAATTTCTTTTTAGGCTTTGTCTAAATTATTTATCCTTTCTCTGTTCCCTCTCTTTTATCAAAATCTGAAAGAAGAAAAGAGGGCTCCTATTTACAAAATTATTCTCTCTAAACTGAAATTTCAAGGTAATTTTTTAAAGCATTATCTATATTTGAAACAATATAATCTTCTGTCAGATTCTTTTCCTTATTATTATAGATGTATATTTGCATAGAGGAATAAAGAAAGCTCAAGCACACTAATGATACGTCACCATTCTTACTAGCTTTAAAAGCATCAGTATGCTAGATTATCTGGATTTTGTACACTCTCTTTCTGCTCAATAGAGAAAAATTTACTAAGCTTTGGAACTGTTGAAAGGTCAACTATTGCATACGGTTAAAAGATGCAGGTGCATTGTATGTGACAAGGATAAGCTTATGGACTATCAACCAAGTAATGACATGGTAGTGTGACCTATGTCTATCATAATAATAACTAATAAGAAACCATGCCCAACAAATAAAGAAAGTTCGACCACAAGAAGAAATTAAATTGATAATGAAATGCTGAGCAAATTGATGATGCTTTGAAAAAGCTAGAGAATATGGCACTAGTCTATCAAGTGAGGCACACATGAGAGACACCAAAGATACGCCAAACAACTGGGTGGGTTGTTGGGGGGAGGGGCGGAGAGGAAGTAGTCATGTTCGTACTCTTCCAGGAATTTTTTAATTGATCCATATATTAACGTTCATAAATTAATAGAGATCTCCAACAGATGGCCTGGAGAAGCAAGATTAGCAGTTCAATAGATATTTCAGATTGATGGAAAAGGAAATCTTTTTGCTTCATTACAACTTACACATGGCATTTAACTCTCGAACGTGATGGACTTCTTCATAGAGTTCCAATGTCGAACAGATTACCCGCACAATAATACTAAAGAACCCACTTAAAAGTAATCTCGAAATTCGATAGACAACCATACATATTTTCCTCAAAGAAAAGAAAACATCCATGTTTGCTATATAAAATTCCAAAGAGTGAGATTCACTCGAAACAAGAAAGGTAAAGATACTCATCAAAATGCAGAGCAAAACCACCAAGCCAAAGAAAGTATCACTCTTTTTATTTCATTATTCAAAAGAATTACCTTATCAGATCACATTGGTGGCGCGCGAAGTTCAAGCAAGCAGTTCTAATCTGGTTAACATCCTTGGAACCTATATCCGCGCTTCCAAAACGGTGTCSAATTTGATCAAWGTATCCACCTTTAAGTAACTTGTGCATCAGCTCCACCCATTCAGGCCAAGGATGCGATATTTGAACCCTAGACGAGACCTCTGCTTCCTCATTCTCTACCACAGATTTTTGTGGTTTTGGAGGGACTGAGGAAAAGGGTTTTAACGGTTCAATATCTTGAGCTACTTCATTTAGGATGAAATCAATTGCAGGGTTGGAGATTTGATTCTTGTTTGAGGTTGGTCTGTTATGGAGATTAAAAACAAGAATGAAAGGTTTTTGGATTGTAATATTGGTTTTGAGTTGAAGAAGATTGCTTTTGGTTCTCAAGAGTTGGAACATCTCAGGTTGTCCTTACAGAGAGAGGAGCATCTTCGTGACAAAGATAAAAGTTGAKTAGAGGAAAATCAAAACAAAGAAGGTAGGGGTTTTTGCCATTTCATCCCTGGAAATTGAAGTAGTGACACTATTCCCTAAAAGTATGAATTGAACATATGACCATATTGATGCAAAATGCCAAGGACTAGGACATTCTTGGGTTGCCAAAAGGTGTTGGACATGAAAGAACAAGCTATAAGACCACGGGTTGGACCTCTAGTTCAGGTCTCCTTGTACTTGCGTTTTTCTTTTCCTTTTCTCTTCTTTCTTTTTCTATTTTCAATTAGTCTTTATATATTGCTATAGAAATTATTATTCAATTTGAGTTCACTGCATAAATATTTCAGACCACGGCAGCAGAATTGGTTGTCTTCACAAACTGCAAATCAAGGAAGAAAGAAAGGGCGGTTTTTGCTTATTTCGGACGGGTGTTTGAGAAAAGACCCATCCATAGATAGGTTTTCAAAACAGAGGCAAAAATAAACAGATCGTGAAAAGAGAACATGACATAGGAAAATATTATCGCTAACTATTTCGCGATATATCAATACTTCAATTTTACCATTTTTTCTTATTTCGAGCAAAAATAACATATGTCACATTTTCGTTTTGTGACATAAGTCCTTTAAAAATTTCAAGGCTAGGGTTTGCGTTCATAGGGTTCATCGTTATCGAACAAAATTTATGGAAAACATATGTCAAGAAAGGTAAACATAACATACTCTAGAAGGACCGTTGCAAAAAGAGTAGTGGAAAATCGATATCGCAAACGCAATATGCAATATATTCATGCCAATTTTTTAAAATCCCAACAATACTAATCCAATTTACTATTCAAAATGAATATTCGATCACATATTGTAATAAGTACTTAAAATAAAACATATTAATAACACAAAAAATAAGATATATTTCAATATAAACTTAAGTGTCAAATACAAACACAAACATTATTCTATAGTTGTTTTCAAGAAGATGTTCTTGTAAATCTATGATTCACACAATTTGTTTATTATGATCGGTTGATGATAATTTTTACATTGAGGGGGAAGAGTTGGGACTTCAAATATTCAATTTTTTGTAAGTCTTTGTTGTACACCTATGACCCGGTCGATTACCCTCCAAAGATGATTTCAAATGCACAAGATTGAAAGATGTGTAGGTGGATAACTTGTCTCACTTCCAATTGAATAGAAATCACACTGATATGCTTTTCTGTAAGTATCCATGGAGTACATGTCAAGGACAAGTGACCGAATATTCTTGCCAAACAGGCGAAGTGGATATCTTCTTCAAATGATGGGCCCCAAAGAATAGCAATAAGTGATGATTGCCWCACTTACGAGTAGGTGAAATGCGCGCATTTTAGGATGCCATATCTCTGCTAAAGCTATAACAAGAGCATGGTCAACCTGGATGTGACCTACCCTAGAATCCCCCTCGAACCAGCACTGTCTATCATCTTAATAACTCTAGAGTCAGCCTTAGTCTACTCATCCCAAAACCTACTATCATATCACCTACAAGATATTGAATAATAAGTCGAATTTTCTTTCCCGTCCCGTGCGTTACATGATTGATGAACTGACTGCCTAGTCAAGATAGAACCATTTATGGGTCCAGGGTGCATCTCAACCGGTACCGAAGTCATCTATAGAGGATATCATACGAAATATTAAATTACTACAATGTAAATTCATCTACAATGTAAATTCATCAAAGAGAAAAAGAATACTAAATTATCAAAATAATTAAAACATAAAAAACCAAATATCCTACATTTTCTGTATGAAAAAAAGACCACTTGATCAAAATATTTAAAACATAACAAGCAAGAAGAGATCTGACAAATTTGTAAAGATACYATTCTTAAAATATGCACTTAACTTTTTTGGAAGGGCCAAAGATTTTTGTCACGATTTTTAAACCAACGGTGTAAAGTTTGATATATATTCAAAGCATATACACATGCTAGCAAAATGTACCATCTGGCCAACTTAATTGAAATACCTTTGACATATTTGGGAATTTGGATTTGCCCCATGTTTTCTTTTCAATTTCATAGTTTTTCTTTGGATCATCCGAGATTTAATCATGGTTCGAGAGTCATGGCTATAAATGATGACATGTGTTCCCAAGGAAGAAAGCCATTCGTGTTTATGAGAACCTATATCTACATTAAGTTCTAGGTGAATTAGTAGATGGACACTATATGAGCAAATATTATTGTTCCCTTCCCTCTTGGAGGAGGTGTGGAGGTTGAATAAGCCCAGCAAGAGCTTACAAAAAAGAAAAATAATCTCGTTGAATTCTGATGACGTGAATTTGAACCTCTAAGATGGATAAAACTAACAATTCCCTTGGCGGGCATTGAATCTGAATATAACAGTAGAAGGATTTTGCTACTTAACTACTAACCTTTAGTATCACAAGAGTTGGGAAACAAGAATGCCACTTCAGCACACACAAACATAAAGGATAATCATCAACTTTTAGGGAATTTTCTGTTTCTTGAACTTCATAATTGGTTCGAGCTAAGGAAAAAATAACTATAAAGTAGGCAGAAAGATATTCAGTAATGTAACTTGGTACATAGCACATAAACTACTCAATTCAAGCAAATGAAATTCACTTAAGCTATTGAAGAACAACAATTTACAACCTCAAATTTGAAAGTATCTCTATGGATTATGAGAGACAAATACTGAAATCAAATGGAAGATACAAGAAAGAAACTTTTTTTTTGGATAGAAAATGTTCCAAAGAAACTAAATAGACTTAATTGTAAATAGAGATATTCTAGTTCAGGATACTGAATCATACGCGCACATGGACTAAGTTTTGTGGTCTTAAGTGAAAATCATTTTCAATTACACTTCTAGTTAAAAGTTAAATTACAGTATTGGATAACTAGCTGAACACACTAGCACATAGAAAAGAAATGGACAAAGAAACTACCTCTATTGCTTGTTTTATTTCTACTAAGCCACCTGTCTAGCCGGATAGATTACAAAAATAATCAAAATATAAATTGTTTTCTTTTCTTTTATTTCTCAAAAAAATAGAATGGATATATATAACTGTTGAATAAAGGATGTGATTATTTTAAGTTCATTTAGTTTCCTAGTGGTTTCAGAAGGACCTAAAAAGGTTACAACCTTGAAATTAATGTGGTATTTTGATATGGTTGTAGTTTATATTTAATAGAATGTGGCTTCAGTTCATTCCCAAACAAAAACAAAAAAGCTTTGATTTCATAATATTTTTATACATTATTTGAGGGCCCTCTTAAAGGTATGTACCTCTATTATGTCAATTTGGCTTTTCAAACTAATTCCAAAATTACTTCTCAATGAATATTGTAGTGTAGTATTAATGTGACTCAATTTAATGAGACTTGAATTTCATTACATTTTTAAAATTTAGTTTTATATATGCCTTTTTATTTCTTAAAASACTTCATTTAATTTCCATATTTTTGAAAARCTGAAGTGGTAATCTAAGTGAACTGCACACAGTTTAAATATAAAGATCCACCCAATAATTTCCCACTCTGAGATTTAAAAAACAAAACCACAATCAAAAAACTAATTTTTCATCAACATACCACGCTCAATACCTCAAACTATTCAAAATGAAAGTTCCAAAATGACAGTGATTTTTGGTTCAAAGGCGTGAAGTAGCAGCAACGAGCAACCGCAATGGTCGAGTGCCAGTGAAGGTTGAGCGATGGTGAAGTGCCGATGAAGGGTTTTTCTCAAAGAGGGTTTTTCTTTTCTTTTTCACTGAAAGAAGAAGTTAAATTGGGAGATACGAGAATAAAATAAACAAATTAGGTCGTCTAAGATATTTGCAACATTATTTTCTTAGGTCACGTTTGGGTAACATGACATGTCCATTGTTGCCCTTGTTTTAGAACCCGTCCATTCGCAGGTCTTTTCTCAAAAATCTCCCACACAAATAGGCAAAAACCCAAGAAAGGAACCTGAATAAAGAGTGACTGGAGAAACTCTTTCAGCTTTATAATTTTTAAACTAGATCAAGATCAATTACAAACTATCTTGATGTAGGGAAGCACAAAATAAGGAAGAAAGCATGAATAGCATCATCTAGAAATGCTAAGGTTGCATTCTCTTTGTGTTTCAGTTTTTAATTCATTTTAAGTTTCTAATTTGAGATTTTCGAAAATGTCTTTTTTTTTTTGTTGCTATTTTGAAAACTATTCTTGAACCTAAAATTGAAAAACTCGTTTACTTTGGATGTTTTAGAAAATTATTTTATAATATTTCATTCATTACATTTTATTATTGAAATATACATATTTTTAATTCTCATTGTACAAGTTTAAATAATTTATACATTTTGAAGTTGGTCAATCTGGCAATAAATTTTTTGTACTTAAAGGAAAAATATATATTTACATAGTTACACAACTGATTATCAACAACAAATATAATTTTCAATAAATTGTTCTTTGTGAACTCATTTAGGATAATAAAACATCAATAATTATGTTGGAACTRATATAGTATGCAACTATAATATGCAAATATATTCTATTATAAAATAGGTTCAAAAATAATAAATAAATCAATGACTTAAAGTACAATTATTCTAGATGATGAAGATCACAAAAGGATAAATCGAGGCGAGAGATTAACTCACTGACCTTAATACAAATTTGTTCTCCATTATGCTCACAGTTGAACGACAATTGCCYCCCAAGATACAACAATGCTTTCTTGCAATAGAAGCATTTYAAATTACGAGAAATAGCAAACTTGAAAGTATTTTATACTCTATTAAGATGAAAAGAACAAAATTTCAAAAGGAATAATATATAAGAGATTCCTATCAAAGCTAGAAGGAAGAAGAGATGCTAGAATATTGAAGGAAATGAGTCTTTTTCAATCTGCATGAGGTCTATTTAGTATTTTAAAAGTTATCTAACAAATGGATTCAATTGTTGGATTGTGTCTTTTGGTCGTTAATGGAACAGACAAGTCTCCTCAGTCAAAGGGACAAGCCCCCTTGTTCAATATAAATATTCATATTCCAACCAACGCAAGGTGTCAACCTTCGGAATAGCTAATTTGTCATTCAGCTAGAAAATGAAACTTAGCTAAAGTGAAAATTCCAACAGTTCCCCCACATGCACGAAAATTACTAGATGGACTACAATGCTAATGCCGACACTAAAAGAGTACATACAGAAAGATATTGCATCAGGAGAGGTATTTTCTGCTTTGAACCTTCCTTAATGGAATATAATCCAATTTACTTGGCTAATCAGTGAACATGATGTCTTGAATTGTTCAACCGTTAGTGTAAACCAAGACAATTGTACCCACACAATAGCCACTCTCAGTTCTCATTGTTGTGTTTATTTTGGCCTTGCACAACTCTAGAGTTTCATAAATTCTTTAGAGAATTCAAGCCTAAAACATTCTCACAGCAGTGCCCCCACTTCATACTTACATATGTGATCTCCTATTAAGATTATTCTGCTATATCACACTAGGTTTACCAAGCTATAGGAATCATTAAAACTATAACTTAATCTTACTTACTTCACCAAAAGCACTTTTTCTTTTTACAAGAATCAGTAGGAGATAACTCCTAAGTGCTTCCCTAAATCTTCATAGCTTAATTGACCCATTGAACCAAGATCTTGGGATCTCCACTCAATCATGGTTGGTTTACCATTGCAAGAATTCTTACATAATAGGATTTAAGCCCATTCCCTTAAACAAATAATACATTTGATCCCTTGATAAACCTTTTGCAAGCAAATCTGCGAGATTTTCTTTTGACGTCACATAATCAATGGAGATTATTCCATTAGAGATGTTTAATAGTATTATGTCTTTGACGTGTATGTCAAGACTTGCCATTGTACATATTACTCTGTGCTCTTCCAATAGCCGACTGACTGTTGCAATGTATGCATATCGCAGGCACTAGTTTAGGCCAACACGAAATATTCTCTATAAAATTACAAAGCCATTCTGCTTCTTCTCCAGCTTTCTCTAAAGTTATTATTGTAGATTCCATCGTAGATCGAGCTATACAAATTTGCTTTTGAGGATTTCCAAGACACAGCTGCACAACTAATGGTAAACGCATAACAACTTATTGATTTGGAATCTTTTGTATCTGATATGCAATTAGCATTATTGTATCCTTCTAATGCAGCTGGATATCATGTATAATGTAATCCAAGGTTTAAAGCGTACTTTAGATAACTAAGCACTCTATTTAATGCCTTCCAATGGTCATTGCTTGGATTACTTGTGAATCAATTCAGCTTATTCACARCATATGCYATATCTAGACGAGTACAATTTATGTACATTAAACTGCCTATAATATGTGAGTATTTTAATTGAGATATAGGTTGACCTCTATTCTTAACTAAGTGTAAACTTAAGTCAGTTGATGTCTTTATTGGACTTTTGTTATATACATTAAATTTCTTAAGTACATTTTCGACATAATGAGATGGGAATAAAACAAATCCATCAGATGTTTTGGAAATTTTAATTCCTAATATGGCATCTGTAATACCCATATCTTTCATGTCAAAATGTTTCATCAACATTTTCTTTGTTTTTATGATAATGTTGTGGCTATTGCCCATGATAAGCATATCATCAACATATAAATGAACAATTATGTAGTCATTAGGTGTGACTTTAATATAAACACATTTATTACACTCGTTAAACTTGAATCCATTTGATAACACTATTTTGTTAAATTTCTGGTGCTATTGCTTTGGGGCTTGTTTTAATCCATAAAAGGACTTAACGAGTTTACACACCTTTTTCTCTTGTCCCGAAACAATAAACCCTTCAAGTTGTTCCATGTATATTTCTTCTTCTAGCTCACTATTTAAGAATGTTGTTTTAACATCCATTTGATGAATCTCAAGATTATATAGTGCAACAATTGCTATCAAGACTTTGATGGATGATCCTAGTCACATATGAGTATGTGTTGAAGAAATCAAGAGCAACCTCTTGCTTGTAGCCTTTGGCTGCTAGACTGGCCTTAAAAGCATCGATTCATTGTCATATAGTGATGAGTATTCCTGGGAAGGCATTGCTAATATCCAAAGAGGAAAGACTAACAGTATCACTCTACTGGAAAAAACATAACTTAYAGCAAAGAAGAATTTTAGAGAAGCTAATAATCTCTCTCCCTTTTACTTGGAAAAATAGCCTAAGATAATATCCATAAGCTTGTAATACCCAATATTCAGTTTCATGTCTTTCTTTTCAAACTATATATATATATATATATACACAATTTATGTTCTAATCCATTAATTAGATTATATTTGTAATACCCGAGATTTTTGCTTTTATGAATTTTGTTTGATCGTGTGAATTTGTGTGCCAACTAGGGTCAAAAATTTTTTATGTGATTATTATTTAATTGTACATCTAAATAAGTACAGAACTATCGTGTTTGTTAGATTAGGGCCCTTGGTTGGTTAGAGGCTCGACTTGTTAGGCTTATTCTTTTTCACTTGGAAAACTAGATTTTTCCCAAAAGGAAAAGTCCTTAAAATTTACTTTAATGGATTGGATTGGTTATGGAATGAGAAGGCCCGAAAGATTTGGGTTAGGAACCATGTTTAAAAAAAGAAAAAAAAAAGAAACTAAGTCAGCCATCTACCCTGTTTTTCCCCCCAAACCCTACCGCCGCTTACACCATCTCCTTCTCTTGTTTGTTGCCGCCCTACACTGCCGGTGGCCACCGCTGTTCGCATTAGATTTTTGCTCGCTAAGTCCAGGTCCGCAGCTTGACTGGATCGCTTGTAGCTATAGCCGACTGCTCGCCACTCCACACACCGAAATCTTTACTTGCTGTTGTACGCCACCCTCGTCGCCGCGACTCAGCTAGGCCAAATGATTGCCGCTGTGAAGTATTGGGTCTTCGCCGCAACCCTTGCTGCCTAGGCTATYGCTGTTGATTGCCCGCAGTATGCTACCTCAGTTCGCCGCGATCCATGCTGCCTAAATCTTTCTCTCTCGTGGTCCGTGCCATCGCCGCTTCTTTACTCATTTGGTACACGCAGGTGTCATCGAATATGCTTGCCATCGTCTATGCAATCGCGATCGGAGTTTGCCATAGCCGCACCAAGGTYTGATTTGTGTATCAGAACYGCCACTGCTAGTGGAAGCCTKGCCGTGCAACCACTGCTCGCCTCTTGGCTGTCTCTCTCTGCCCTCTATCTTTGTTGCTTGCGTCGCCCAATGTTGCAGCTGCAGACCCACAGTCTGCAGCCGAGATTACTACTCGCGGTGGACTAGAATTTTGCTCTGTTGCTGCTTGGTCGTTCATCAAAGGGAGCTGATCCACCAAGTTCAACCGACACCCAGCAAATAGGCACCCAGGTGCCCAGACGCCCAGCAACAGGCGCCCAGAGGCCAGCACCCAGGAGCCTAGGCGACCAGGCCCCATGCTTGACCAAGGCTATGGCGTGCGCTGCCTGAGCGCACGCCTGGGGCGCAACGCCACTTTCGCAACACTTGGAGGATGTGGATTTAAAGGTGAAATATTACTATTCGATATTGGTAATTTATGACCTATGTAATTATGTCCTAAAGTGAAATTGTGTGAGAACATAGATTAGGTTTAATACCCGAGCTAAGRAGTTTAAGTTGTAYCTTTAAGAACGTGATAATTGGCAAATGACGTTCATGAAATAATTGTTTAATGTTTTAAAATTGGACAATCGTATTAAATGGACTTTCTTTTGTAATCATAATTAGGTCGTTTTTGAGCACATTGACGTTAAGAGCGGTCGAGGGATTTCGCTTTGAAATTTAAATAARAACTTTTAATGTAAAGGATTCCAAGTAAGTAAATTCTCACATTCTCATTAATGCATATGTATTGATGTTTTTAAATTCCTTTTTGGTAAGTTGAATATGTTGAAAATGAATTCCACGCAAGTAAATTCCCATATTCGCCTACCTCTTTCGTTATGTGTTATGTGGTGACTGTATTGGAATGTGTTATGATTGTATTGAATGATTTCACATAATATGTATGTTTTGTACTATTATTATGTTGAATGGTATTTTTAATATAGTTTTTTGTAGTTCATGTCATGGGCATGTAGTTGTAGTATTTTACATCATTCTTGGCATGAAGCATTCATACATTTAGAAAGAGAATGATTTAGGAAATGAAATTTGAAAGGAAATGAAATTTTATAAATGATTTATTATCAAGAAAATGTTAAGATTTTTGAAAAGAAGTGTAAACCTAGCCATGAAAGATGTGAGTGGGAAATGGAGCGTGGGGGACCAGCGCACCCAACCCAACCCTCTTGGAGGTTCGGGAGATACATAATGTTCACCTCTTGGGAGGTGAAAAGATGAAAGGAAAAGTAAAGTAATGTTAACCACTTTGCGGTTCTACCAATTAAAAATGTGATTGGGTTCCAAAGAATAATGACCCACTGCAAGCTTAATGGTTAGGCGTTACACTAAGTGAGCTCATGACTTTAAAGGAATGGAAATGTTTGAAAAGTTCTTACATTTGAAAGAAAAGTTTTTATGAGA
>MEJB01000044.1:1267537-1301588 GCA_001752375.1 Rhazya stricta
TACTTTCATTTACATTTACTTTAGTTATTTTACATTTATTTACTGGCTTTCAGTTATTTACTTTTCAGTCATCCTGATTAACTGTCCCGTTTGTTGCTTTGTATCTCTTATATACAAAGTTTACACAATTTGTCCTTTCGTTTAACTATCCTCATGCGATCGACATCCTATTCACTCTTACTAATTTTGGACCGCGTATACTTGTGCAAGTGCTAGTTTAATCGCAGTAGATTAAGCCCCAACAAGTTTTTGGTGTTGTTGCTAGGGATAGGCAAAAATGAAGCCAAATTGTATAGACTTTCTTGCTTTTCACATTTGTTAATCTTTTTCAACTACCATTTTCCACTGGGAGTGCTAGTTTATGAGAACTAGAGAAAAAGCCAAGTCATAAATTCCTGAAGCATCTGTCCTTGACAAAGACCTTGAAAGAATCATCATAAAAGGAAGAAAAAAGTGAAGGACGGAAGCACAACAAGCAAATGGGGCAGAACAGTGCACTTATGACCTACCTTGGGTTAATGAGGTAGCATTGCAAGATGATAGAGATCGTGCTATAAGAGAATATGCTCAACTAGTTTTGCACAACCTAAACCATGGCATTATGAGGCCTAAAATTCAAGCCTAACAGAACTTAAACCAGTGATGTTCCAAATGCTATAGACGGTTGGGCAATTTGGAGGAATGGCCACTGAAGATCCTCATCTACATCTAAGATTGTTTATGGAAGTGGCTAACTCATTTCAACTCCATGGAGTCTCAAGAGAAGCACTGAGAATGAAATTTTCCCTTTTTCATTGAGAGATAGAGCAAGAGAATGGTTGAACTCTTTACTTTCGAGTTCTGTGACATCATGGACCGACTTGGCGAAGAAATGTTTGATGAGATACTTCCCACCTACAAAGAATGTGAAGTTGAGAAATGAAATTACCTCATTCCAGCAACATAGTGATGAAACCTTTTAAGAAGCATGTGAAAGATAYAAAGCATTGCTCAGAAAATGCCCTCATCATGACATTCAACACTAGATTCAAATGGAGACCTTTTACAATAGGCTCAATGCTCAAATAAGAATAGTGGTTAATGCTTCAGCAAATGGGACACTGTTATCAAATTCATGTAATAAAGCATTCGACATATTGGAGACAATAGCAAGCACAACTATTAATGAGCAACAACTAGAATGGCAACAAGAAAGATAGTTCAAGGAGTACATGAAGTCGATGCTGTAACAGTACTCTCAGCAGAAGTGGCATCTCTAACCAATATGCTGAAGAACATGAAGTTTCGAGCTGCACAACAAACACAGTAGCAAGCCACTATTAACTGTGTGTAATGTGGAGACCCACATACTTTTGACAATTGCTCATCTAATCCAAAATCTGTTTGCTACATTGGAAATTTCACCAAATGAAACAATCCTTTTTTCAAACACAGACAACTCGGGATGGAGGCAACATCCAAAATGGAGTAACCAAGGAGGAAATGCTACAGCAAATCAGTATCAGAGATCATTTCATCCTCCTAGATTTTTGTAGCAAAATCAACACCAAAGACTAGTTCACCTTGAACAACCAACCTCAATAGATGCATTATTGAAGAGTACATGTCTATAAAAGATGCCCTCATTTAGAACCAGGCAACATCACTGAGGAATCTAGAAAATCAAGTAGGTTAAATTGCTTTAGCATTAAGCACCAGGCAACAAGGCACCTTGCCCAGTGATATTGAAAATCTCTAAAAAGAAGGAAAGGAGCAGTGTAAAGCTATAACCCTAAAAAATGGAAAAGAATTGGAAAAATGAATAGCTACACAAGGACAACAAAAGAGATGACAACTACTCAAAAAAACAGCATCATTGAAGCTAGTAAAGAACCAGTGCTACAACCAACAATGGAATCTGATGCTACAACAAAGCAACCTAACATCATTCAGCATAMACCACCACCACCTTTCCCTCAGAGGTTGATTGGAAGGYAGCAAGACAAGTATTGCAACAAGTTCTTGGAGATTCTTAAACAGCTGCATATCAACATACCTTTGGTCGGAGCATTAGAGTAAATGCCCAACTATGTCAAATTCATGAAGGAAATCCTATAAAAAAAAGGAGGTTGGGAGAATTTGAAATGGTAGCATTGACCAAGGAATTCACATCTATCTTGTAGAACAAATTGCCACAAAAAATGAAGGACCATGAAAGCTTCACCATACCATGTATGATTGAGAATTCTTAATGTGAAAGAGCATTATGTGGTCTTATAGCAAGTATTAATCTATGCCCATGTCTATTTTCAAAAAGCTCGGGATTGGAGAGGCAAGACCAACCACGGTTACATTGCAATTGGCGGACCATACCTCTGTAGACTTTGAAGGAAAGATTGATGATGTCTCAGTCTAAGTTGAGAAATTCATATTTCTAGTGGACTTCATTATCTTGGATTATGAAGTCAACAAAGAGGTACCCATCATTTTAGGAAGACCCTTCCTTGCTACAGGAAGGACCGTGATTGATGTCCATAAAGGGAAATTAACAATGAGGGTAGATAATCAGCAAGTTAGCTTGTCCATAAAGGGAAATTAACAATGAGGGTAGATAGTCAGCAAGTTAGCTTCAACATCTTCAATACACTGAATTTTCCAGATGGGCAAGAACAGTGCTCTACATTGAGTTCAGAGAGGCGATCTCTGCAATTAAGGCTTAAACTCATCCATCGATTGATGTAATCAATGATGGGTTCATCATTTCACTGTCGAATTCGGCTTAATTCAAGCATGCTAACAGTTCTTCGAGTTTTGTAAAATCGATTTAGGAATTTTTGCTCAAGTTGACTCCAACTGTCGATTGACTAAGGAGTAATATCCGTATACCAATCAAAAGCATTACCTTTAAGGGATCTTACAAATTGCTTCACAAGTAGATCACCTTCAGTACCTGCATAGTTGCACGTTTCAATAAACTGGGCTATAGATATTTTGAATTTTCTTTTCCCATCAAATTCTTGAAACTTGGGAGATTGATAATCGATTGGCATTTGATGACTACATATCCTTTGAGGATATGGTTTGGCATACTCTTGAGAAGGTCTGGTGCTTCCTTTATAACTTTCTTCAATTGTTTTCATAATAACATTCTTCAGTTGATTTATCGAGATCAATCCATGATAAGAAACTTGGATGTCTTGTACTTCCTTTGTAGTTTTAGATCCTATTTTGGATTGACATTGTATTTAAGCAACCTTAGCAGATTCAACGTCATTTGCAGTTTCTAGTTGGTTTAGAGCAGTTTAACTTGTTTCTCCAGTACCATCGAGATGATTCAACAATTAAGTAAGAGTGATATCTCGTTGTTGGGAACTTTCTGCAAGTCCTTCCACCAATTTGGCTAAATTTGCCTTTTATTCTTAAATTATGGCAATATCGATCATCATAACAGATACGATAGATAAAGTTGTCATGGAATCATCATAGCAGAGTCTCCCAATCGTAGATCTTCTTGGCGAACAGTAGTTGTAGATTTTGCAGAAGACTCGCAATCATCTTGCCTGGACGTTTGTGACTTAGTTCCAGCATTTAACAAAGACATGGTCGATGGAAGAGTCAACGTCCATTTCTCCTTCTTAAAGAGGAAAATCCATGAACATAGAGTTGGAGTTTTCGTAGATGAACATGGGGTTGGAGTATTTATAGATCTGATCATCTGAGAAGTACTCCTCCACTTTTTTTCAGTACCAGATGATGCTCTACTCCGCGTCACAAGTACTACATATATGGCTAACATGGTTGATTTGGTCGTAGCACCAATTATTGCAGATTTGGAGGAGGTAGCTTTCAAGATGTTATTCTTGGGGGCTATTGATGAATTTGATTTGATTTGAAGAAAAGAGATGAGCAGCAGAGATTGTGCCACTAGGCATTGCCAAAGTTTGTTTTCACGAATCTCTTGTCTGCAAAATAATAAGAAACCAAGAGGAATGCAAAACAATTGTATTAATCTTATAAATTTGATAAGATACGTGTTATAATCTAAAATGTTCTTATGGCAAGAACTCAATCTGTTAATTCTTCTCTTTGAAAATTTTCGAGAGCTTCGCAGCTTCATCTCGGGATCGAACCTTTTTGAGAGTTTTCGAGGGCTTCGCAACTTGATCTCAGGACTTGGACTCTTTGGAATCCTCCGAGGGCTTTGCAGCTTAATCTTGGGTTTTGGAGAGAAATTTGGMTTCTATCAACTTGAACTTCTGGTCCTCAATGTGAATTTTTRGATCTTTTCCTCTTATGCTTTAGCCTCTATTTATAGGCAAAGCGAATTGATATGATTGGTTGAAGTCATATTTAGGAACGATGTGGCATCACTTGATTTGCATTTGTTGAACCTTATCATCCTTGACACATGTCATTATTTCATTGGTTGACATGCCTCATACTTCTTAATTTAATGGGAATATTTAAAATTGACTATTAATTATCTAAATAGATTATGAAAATTTAATTGAATAAAATTTTCATATCTACAAAACTCTTTCCTTTTTGAATCGAATAAAGAACTACTACTATAAATGTGATGCGTTTATGTGTTCTTTAAAGTATGTCAATACTACTTGTTGACATGTTCGAACTTTAACTTCAAAGTTTAGCTACTCGGTCCATGTTCATGAGCATATAATCTATAATTGTATTGGACTATTTTTTAGCAAGTGGCATATTCATGCATCTAATAAGGTGAATATTTTAAAGAATAAAGTTTGGAAAATGTAATTTTTAATGTTGAACGATTTCTAAACATTAGGGAAAAGAAAAGGGGTGTAAGCCTAAACCATGAAAGCTATGAGCGGGAAATAGGGTGGGGGGACCGGTGCACCTAACCTAACCCTCTTTGTAGGTGAAAATAAAAATAAAGTTAACCTCTTGTGAAGTGTATGTAAAAGTAAATGTTAATAAAATTTTGATCACTTAGTGGTGCTACCATTAGAAAACTTATCTGGTTCCAAATAATAATTGCCCACTGCAGATCTTAATAGTGAGGCGATACACTAAATGTGCTCAGATTAGAAATGGAAACTTAGAAAAGTTAGATGGAATAAACTTTTGAACTTTATAATAGATAATGTATGTCATAAGCATTCGTGCATGGGGTTTACCTACTAAGTTTTATAGCTCACCCTTTTCCCTTTATTTTACATTTTAGATTATGATTAGCTAGATGGTACACGAAGATCGCTTAGGAGCAGGCTCTGATACCTAAGCATTGTTTTCTTTAATAAATTTTATTCATTTATGGAGTCAGTCGGATAATTGAAATTTTTATTCATTTATCGATTCATTCTTTCAAAAGTTTTCTATAAATTATAAATGAATGAGTACATTTTGTGGACGAATGAATTTCTTGAAGTTTGAAATTATTTTATGGTGATGTAGAGTATTTGTGGAGGTTTGTGTGTTGAGTTTTCTTTTTGCATATAGGTTGGATAATGTATATATTAGAGAGGAGACTCTGTCGAAATTTCTCTAAACCTCTTTTTATTAAAGTTAAAAAATTTATTTTCCCTAGTTTCACATCTATGTAAGGGGCAATTGCTAACATTCTTGGGTTAGGATTGTTCCTAATATGAGGGTGTTACATATATACATACACTTTCTGTGGATCATTACCTTCTCTCTTTTGAAATAGGTTTAGCAATAAAGCAAGTTTTGAGTCCACTTGCATTGTTATCTATGTAACACAATGCCCTTTTAGTTTCAGCATCATATGTGATGATAACCCTTCTGAAGAAATTAGCATCTAAAACTGCTGTTTCTCCAAGCTCGGTGAATGCATTTGAGGAACAAGAAGCTGACAATGGCAGTTGTACTTTAACAAGTGAATCGAGTAGTTCCACTTATTTCAATATCCTAATTGGTTATTTGAAACATGATTATTTTAGGTAGAGAAGCACTTCAAAATAAAGAGAGGATATGTACAATAATAGAATATATGATATCAAGGCCAATAATTGACCATAATTTAACATTCTTTCCTTTTTTATATTGCATGTGCTCTGTATATAAATCATTACCACTTTTCACGAAGATATTAGAAGTCACTACAAATTTAAATTCAAGAATTGGAATAAAAAGAAACATAAAAGTGAGAGGGAGAAGTTTGATCAAAACTTGCTCAACGGAATCATCAAATATAAAAAATAAAATAAATAAAGAGATAACTTCCATCCTTTCTAAAACAAACGAAAAATCTTAACTCAAATGTTATTATTTCGAATAATTTTTTCAGAAGCTCTAAATTCAATTTCATTAAATCTTAACATTTGGGGTAACAATCAGAGAATTATTAATTTTGCTATAATTATCTTAACCTTATTATAGGACATAGAYTAAGACAATCTCTTAGATTTTGATTATAGGACACGATAATTGAGGAGGTTAAATTTTGAGGGTACAAATCAAGGATACTCAATTGAGTTCCTCTATTTTACAAACTTGCAAAAATATATGGTTCTGTACATCGTACTCTAGAAATATGTTTTCAAGACCTTCCAAACGTATTCAATAATAATATTCTGCAACTCTTTTGGAGTTGTGTACCTGTTTCTAAAGGCTTTTTATGCAGCATAGAATTTATATCAGCATGACTTATCAAACAGCATGTTTGCTCTATTGACATGAAAACTTGAATTTAGATATCAAACGATTATTTTTACAATCGACATGTATTTAATCATGATTTCATGAGTTTATTGATTTATTTGTGCATCAAGCTTGCTATTGAGTTGAACTTGGAATGTGGATATATTGTAATGATCGAATACTCAGTTTGTGACTCCAAGTAATTTTGCAACGAGCAATGTACTACGCTTGGCTAGTCCCAAGCGTGAGGACTTGTTGAGCCGTTTGGATGATAGTGCTTCTAGAGTTGCCAAATGGCCAAAAAGGTGGTAGACCGTATCTATAGTAGGCCAGGTCTTCAGAAGGACGGTTGTGCTATTAGCTACCCATGGTAATTGTTAGATGCTCATCCCCTTGGAAAGTAGGTTCAACCTAAGGGCGACTGACCAGCTGGCTTATTTGTTATTATTCATAGGGTTTGGTTATATATTGCATGCTTACATAGAAAGATAGGGTCAGTATATCTTGACCTCKTARAGTATATCTCTTAAGGTCAAGGTTTGATTCTCTTGACTCTATACTTGGCATGGAATGTTTTCTTATTTAAACTGAAGTACCATGGTTTCTGGATATTTACTATTAAATTGTAACCTATCACACACACGTAGGACTCACTGGGCCTAGCTCACCCAATTTTTATATGTTTTCGTGATAGGTACAGATGCTTAAAGAAGTTAGGCGATTTCTGCTTTAGAAGAGTTATATTGTATAGAAATTTTGTAAAGTCTAGAGATCTCTAATCATTTGCAATGGTTAGAAGTATGTATTGTCATTTCAGAGTTGTCTCTCACATGTTTTGTGGATTGTACAGTGAAGTTTAGTTTTTGTATATTTGGGGTTGTATAAATTGTAAGATTATGTAATTAAGTAGATGTTCATATTATATTTATGGATTTAGTTACTTTGAATGTTCAGCTATATTGACTGCTAAAAGGTAGCCGATACCCGAATAGTCCCGTAGAACATAGGGGATGGCGGGTTGTCACAAGCGAGAGTCTTGATAAACCTAGATAAGCAGTAAAAAGCTCATCCCCTATTAATGAACAAGCTAAAGCAAGGATTTGTAAGGAGATAGGGGAGGCATCTACCTCTACCACAAGGAAACTGAAGGCTACTATGGCTCGGTTGATGCTGGAGGAAGAATCTGACACTAAAGGTTTGAAGTTAAGAATCAGGCAGAGAAAGAATTAGAAAAAGAATCTAAGATAGAAGATGAGTTCGAGAAGTGAAAAGACATGGAGACAAAGGATGATGATGATGAAGTCATAGAGATTAAGGAGGGTGAGTCTATTTTGGCTCAACCCATCAAGCAACAAAGCAGCGAGTTTGTGGAGGTTAAGGAGATGTTAATGATGCTGCAACAATCTCAGAATCAATTGAAGGAGAAAACAACCAAGTTCTTTTGAGAATTCCAAGACACAGCTATGCAAGTTTGCTTTTGAGGGTTTCTGAGATGCAGCTGCACTACCAATAGATAACATATAAATACTTGTTGATTTGGAATCTTTCATATTTGATATCCAATTAGCATCATTGTATCCTTCTAATACACTTGGATATCTTGTATAATGTAATTGAAAGTTTAAAGCGTACTTGAGATATCTAAGCACTCTATTTAATTCCTTCTGATGGTCATTTCTTGGATTATGTGTGAACTGGTTGAGCTTATTCATAGTAGATGTTATATCTGGACGAGTACAGTTCATGATGTACATTGAAGTGCCTATAATCTATGAGTATTTTAATTGAGATATAGGTTTACCTATATTCTTGACTAAGTGTAAACTTAAGTTAGTTGGTGTCTTCACTGGACTTTCATTATATTTATTAAACTTCTTAAATACAATCTTGATATAATGAGATTAGGATAAAACAAATGCATCATATGTTTTAAAAACTTTATTTCCTAATATGACATCTGCAGTCAAAACGTTTCATCAACATTTTCTTATTTTTTATGATAATATTGTGACTATTTCCCATGATAAGCACATCATCAAGATATAGACAAATAATTACGTAGTCAATAGGTGTGGTTTTAGGATAAACACATTTATCACACTCGTTAATCTTGAATCCATTTGACAACATTAGTTTGTCAAATTTCTGGTGCCATTGCTTGGTGCTTGTTTTATTCCATACAAGGACTTAACAAGTTTTCACACCTTTCCTCTTGTCGCAAAACAATAAACCCTTCAGATTGTTCCRTGTATATTTCTTCTTGTAGCTAACCATTTAAGAATGGTATTTTAACATCCATTTGATGAATCTAAAGATTATGTAGTGCAGCAATTGCTATTAATCCTCTGATGGATGCGATCCTAGTCATAGGTGAGTATGTACTGAAGAAATCAAGACCATCCTCTTGCTTGTAGCCTTTGGCTACTAGACTAGTTGTAAAAGCATCGAGTCATTATAGTATAGTGGTGAGTATTCCTTGGAAAGCATTGATAATATCCAAAGAGCAAAGACTAGTAGTATCATTCTACTGGAAGAAACAAAACGTATAACAAAGAAGAATTTTATAGAAGCTTATAATCTATCTCCCTTTTACTTGGAAAGGCAGCATAAGATAATATCCATAAGCTAAATAATCTCAAAACCAACATAAACCAATACACGATAGAAAGGTGGTAGAATTCATGAGAAGCATCTCCATTGTTCTTAAAAACTTTGAAGCTCTTAAGGTACCAACCAACTATATTCATAATCTATATTGAACCAACCCAAGATTACAAGGTTATCTAATAAGCTTCATCTCAAAATATAATATTCTCTCACCTCAAGGGTGCCAATACCTTATTAGTAGTACTAAACTACAGTGTAGGTACTAGAAGTTAACCAACAACAAGTCCATATAGCGGGAAAGCGGAGGCTGCTATTTCATCTATTAGAGTTAGGAGTGACCTATTCAACTAAAACTGTTTAACTTTAATAATCTATTATGAAAAGGTTGCTCCTTTGCAGCAAAATTCATTTAAACTCAAAAGTCAACAAACAGCCAGGAGTACATAGCTCTATAAAATAGATACAGTTTAAAGTAGTAAAATTTGTAATGGGAAGATTAAATGGCCAAAATAATTGCAAAATTATAACCGAAACATCTATCACTAACATCTGTCAAAATGCTTTTTTTTTTTTTTTTGGGCGGAATGACCTTAGTCACTAGTAACCATTTAGTTATACAAAGAAGATACACAATAGGTAATTTGAAGTTCACAATGCACCACAAGATATTTGATACAAATTATGTAGGAAACTTTATAAAATATTTTATAATACTAGAAATATTATAAACTCAAAAAAGCAGTAACCTAGAACTAGTAACAATATTTAAATTTGAATTCAGATAGTTAGCATTAAATATACAAAAATAGTAAGCTGTTAACCATAATAATTCAGAATATAGACTTTATTAACAACAAATGAACTAACCAACAAATTAAAATTAATTATGCATATAACTTGAAAGTTAGACAAAATATAGTCCTACAATTGAGCATATGTATACTATTTAAAAGGGAATGGACAAATCTATAAATAACAGAACATAAATGCACATAACAAAATTCGTCTTAAGATTGTCGGGACTAATATAGTATGCAACTATAACACGAAATATATTATGTTATAAAACAAGTGCAGAAATGATAAATAAATCAATGACTTATAGTGCACTTATTCTAGATAAAGACCCCAAAAGGATGGACTGAGGTGAGAGATTAACTCATTGTCCATATAAGAAAAAGTTCTGCTATAGGGTGCTCAGGGTTGAACAGCCATCACCTCCTAAGAAACAACGATCCCTTGACACAATAGAAGCACTTCAATCACAAAAATAGCGAAAGCAAAAGTATTTTGTACACTCTTAAGATGAAAAAGGCAAACTATCAAAAGGAAGAATGTATGAGAGATGCCTATCAAAGCTAGGAGGAAGAATAGATGATAGAATATTGAATGAAATGAGTTATCCGATCTACAGGAGGCCTATAGTATTCCCAAAGTCATTGAATGAATGGATTCAAGTATTGGATTGTGTCTCTTGGTCGTGAATTGAATAGACAAGTCTCTCTAGTCAAAGAAACAAGTCCCTTGTTCAATAGGCACATTCCTCTATTCAAAGAGACAAGCCTCCTTGTTCAATAAAACATTCATATTCCAACCAACACAACTGTGAAATTTGTAAGGTGTCAACCTTTGGAATAGCTAATTTGTCATTCAGTTGGAAAGTGAAACTTAGCTGAAGTGAACTTTAGCTGACATTCTTTGTATATGAATTAGTTATCCATTTTCAGTAAATGGAATCTTGCACCAAAAAAAAAAAAAAATGGAGGTTGAATATGACTCACTTAGCAGTGGTCTTTTGAAGATTGCTAAACATGGCATAAATATAAGACAACAGCAACATGAGTTCTAACATTACAAGTGAAACAAATCAGGCAAACACTGGATTGTTGATAGACGTTGAAAATATCCCTACTTTAATTCCCACTTTTGTCCAACTTTAATTGATTCTTTATGAATTTATGCAAGTTATTTTGGTTCATGGCCTCAATTCTAATAGAAATCTAAAAGTCTTGATCTCTATGAAGTTCTGCAGGATAACAAGAATGGTACAACATTCATAAATCCAAGGAATGGGTCTTAGATGCATCTTCCAATAAAGAAACATAAATCCCATGCATTTAATGAGAAATCTGAGTGAAAATGACTTAAAGAAGGTGGTTTGCATTGACTCCCAAAGTTCACCCAAAATGGCCAGATAGGAGAAAAGTATTGAGGACCATATTACCCAAAATAGGCGCTACAGGATGAATTCTGCTAAGTCAGTATTGACTTGTCAGAGASGAATGTTGTAGCAATGGCCAACTCAGCTACATTTAGAGCTCCATATAAAGAACAAATACTTCTTGTGTGATCTCACAAGAGAAGGTGCAGTAGAGTTGGTATACTGCGGAACAAATGATCAAATTGCAGATATTATGACAAAGCCTTTGAATTTGGAGACATTTGTGAAGCTTCATGACCTTCTCGGGGTTCGGCTTCTATGAAGTTAAACTGGTTGCTTGCAGCAAATTCCAATTTAAGGGAGGAATGTTAGGAGCTATAAATTTAGTGTTGGTGGCTACATGAGTTTTCTTTGTTTTCAAATTAGATTTCGTGCTTTCATGATAAACTAATAACTCCTAGTTAATAGGAGCAAGTATGATTAGACCACTTGATTACCATTCCATGTAAAGGTTTTATTGGAGCCATTTTATTAGTCATCAATTAGTAAGATGATTCACCAAATTCTAAGAGTTATATGTAGTAAGGTTTTGATAATTCAACAAGAACAGGCCATTATGGTTTCAATTGATGTAAGAAAAAGACTAAGAAAAAGAGAGGGAAAAAAAAAAAAAGAAACTTCAGCCAAAAAGCTATAATATTCTTGACGAGACTATGATTCTTGTTTAATTTGATTATTCCTCAACTTGCTTTGCAATTGCTGGCGCTTAATCTACTGCAATTAAAATAATGCTTGTGCAAGTATATGCAGCCCAAAAATAGTAAGAGTGAATAGGATGTCGATCCCACGAGGATAATTAAACGGAAGGATGAATTGTGTAAACTTCATATAAAAGAGATAAATTTATTGTAGCAATAGAAGGGGGACAGTTAATGGGGATGATTGAAAAGTAAATGATCAAAAGCAAGTAAATAACTGTAAAATGACTGAAGTAAATGAATTAAAGTAAGACAAAAAGCTGTAAAAAGTCAGTGGCAATAGTTAGAAGATAGAGTCAATTCASGATACTATAGCACTAATGAGTAGTCTCATGTAATRTCTTACACGAAGCCATCCATAGTGSAAATATAGGAGATATAGGGCGACCATGCCATATTTYTATGGTAATCTTCCCAACAATTCTATAATGTTGTAAGATCATTCACTGGTGAGATATTATCTCTGCTAGGTACTAGACTGCTGTATCAACATGTTACTTAAAGGTTTTAAAGATTGTTGTTCCATAACCATTAGTAACGAWTTTGTAGATTTCAATCAGTACATAAACCATATGACTATGGCCATGATACTTGGTTACTTTCTTTGTCAATATTGAGTTTTGAAAACAGGTAGATTGGCTTATGACCTCCTAACCCTAATTGAATACCTTCAATCTATCAAAGTGTATGCTCAATATAGACTTAAACAACCTTGATCTTGAGTTTTCAACTTTATCAAGTTGTTCACCCTCGACACGGTTAATAAAAATGCAGCTATTCAGGAAATGTTAACTAGAACCAACAAAGAACTCTCGCTGAATTGCCAAAGCTAAAAGTACTTGCATTGAGTAGTAAGAAAGCTTTTGAATAGAACTAAAGATGGATTACACTATAAGAGAGGTGACTTTCATCTCTTTTCTTAACTTTAATTACAATTGAAATATAAGTAAAAAAGATGGTTTCTTCTATCAAAGAAAACCTTAGCTAGATCTAAGAATTATCTTCTAATTCTAAAAAAAACTAAACTCCTTGGTGCAAAACTCCTTGGTGCACTCACATTAGAATAGCCAAGCTTGTTGAGAATTCTCTTCATCGAAATGCATTGACACACATATGATTGTTGTTGCTTAATCTATTGCGATTAAATTAGCACTCGTGCAAGTATATGCAGCCCAAAAGTAATAAAAGTGAATAGTATGTTAATCCCATGATAGGAAAATTGTATAACTTCATATAAAAGAGGTAAAAATGTTGTAGAAATGGAGAGGGCAATTAATAGGGGAGATTAAAAAATTAAATGACTTAAAACTATTAAATGAATGTAAATTGATTGAAGTAAATATAAATGAAAGTAAGATAGAAAGCAGTAAAAAGTTAGTGGAATAGGTTAGGAGTTAGAGTCGATTTTGGATGCTATGGTGCCAATAAGCAATCTCATGTAATGTCTTACATGAAGCCAAGCTTGTTGAGAACCTTAGCTAGATCTAAGAACTATCTTCTAATTCTTAAAAAAAAAAAAAAAAAAAACTAAACTCCTTGGTGCAGTCACATTAGAATAGCCAAGCTTGTTGAGAATTCTCTTCATCGAAATGCATTGACACACATATGATTGTTGTTGCTTAATCTATTGCGATTAAATTAGCACTCGTGCAAGTATACGCGGCCCAAAAGTAGTAAAAGTGAATAGTATGTTAATCCCATGATAGGAAAACTGTGTAACTTCATATAAAAGAGGTAAAAATGTTGTAGCAATAGAGGGGGCAATTAATAGGGGAGGCTAAAAAATTAAATGAGTTAAAACTATTAAATGAATGTAAATTGACTAAAGTAAATATAAATGAAAGTAAGATAGAAAGCAGTAAAAAGTTAGTGGGACAGATTAGGAGTTAGAGTCAGTTTTGGATACTATAGCGCCAATGAGCAATCTCAAGTAATGTCTTACATGAAGCCATTCATCATGCAAATATAGGATAAGTAAGGAGACAAAACCGCATTTCTGTGGTCATCTTCCAACAATTCCATAATGCTATAAGATCATTCACTAGTGAGATGAGTATCCTTAGCTCTACCAGGTACTAAAATGTTGTAGCAACAAGTTATTTAAAGGTTTAAAGATTGTTATTCCTCAACCCTTAGCAACTATTTTGAAGATTTCACTCAGTACATAAACCATATGACTATGGCCATGATACATGGTTACTCTCTTTATCAATATTGAGTTTCGAAAATAGGTAGTGCTAGGTTATGACCTCCTAACCTTAATTGTAGGCCTTAAATCTCTCAAAGTATACTCAATATAAATTTCAACAACCCTAATCTTGAGTTTTCATCTTTATCAAACTTTTCACCCTGAAATAGTTAAAGAAATACAGTTATTCTAGAAGAATAGATTCAAAACTCAGAGAGAACCCTGCCTGATATGCCAAAAATTGAAAATACTTATATTAAACTTTAAGGAAGAAATATAACTAAAGATCGATTACACTATATCAGAGGTGACDTTTTGACCTTTTTCTTAGATCTAATTACAACTGAAATGTAAGCAAACTAGAATGGTTCCTTCTGTCTAAGAGAACCATAACTAAGTCTAAGAACTAACTTCTAACTTCTAAGAAAAACTAACTATTCTTTTCTACTTGAACTATAGCTCTTTATATAGAGCCTGAGATGTAGCTAAGTTGGCAAGTGCTATAGCATTCTTCTCTGACAGGTCAGTGTTAATTCAGGAGACATTTGTCTTGTAGTGCCTATTTCGGGTAATGTGGTCCTCAACACTTTTCTTCTATCTAGCCATTTTGGGTAATTTTGGGAGTCAACGTAGACCACCTTCTTTAACTCATTTTTACTCGAATTTCTTATTAAATGCATAGGATTTGTGCTACTTTATTGGAAGAAGCACCTCAGACCCATTACTCAGAACTATAAATGATGTAAAAATCTTGTTATCTTGCAAAACTTCCTTAAAGATCAAGCTTTTTAGGTTTTAAATTGCCACTGTTGCATTTTCAAATGTATAACAACAAAAATGTAATACCAAAATTTATTATCCCTTTTTTACGAATTTCATATAATCATAAAACTTATATATTTCAATTCAATTATTTATTTATTATCATGATCATTAGTGTCTTGGGTTATTTTGCAGTGAAAGGACTTGRAGGCCATAATGTTCAATGTGCCAATAAAAAATAAATAATTTATTTCTYTGACTTATGATTTATTTGTGCATTATTGTGTGAGTATATTTATTTAAATGTGAAATTTTATGATTTTCATTGAATTAGAGTTATTAATTAATTAATTTAGGCTTGACCCATTAGTGCCATTAAAGCTTTGTTTAATATTGGTCTTGGCCTAAATGAAATCCATAGACCTTAATTTAGTTGGACTTAGTAGGTTAAGAGAAAGAAATGACCTAAAAAAGGTTTGATTAGGGCCTAAGTCTAGTTTACAAAATAAGAAAAAAAAAAAAAGAAGAAGAAAAGGATTTTCAGATTTGGAGACCTCTCACGCCACCCCCATCTTCTCCATCAAACCAAATGCAGCTACCACCTCCTCTTCCCTCTAACCAACACAGCGCCATCTATCGTCGGCGAACATTGTCGCTCATTGCTATCCACACTTGTTCACTATCTGCCCAATTCGCACGTCACTGCTCGACAGGATCGCTTGCAGTGCTCATCGATCCGCTTTTGCTCGTCGATCGTGTTGCTCGACTGCTCGTCACCATTCATCCTCATCGTTTGTCATTGCGTTATCGGATCTCTACTCGCTGTGCTCGAGCCATCCAGATTTGCACGCTTCACCGCTCGACTGGAGCTTGCAGCACCGCTGCTCGGACCTGACCAGATCAACTCACCGTGCACGAATAAGCAATAGCTCAACACTGCTCGGTTGACCAGATCACGCCCTTATCGTCTACTCACCGGCGGACCAAGAGCAAATCGCCAGGAGCATATTGCACAGAGCTCGCTAGGTGACCAGGTGTTGTTCGCTGTTCGCTCGGTCAGCTGCACGTGACACCGCTTGTTCGCAACCAAGGCTGCCGTTCACCGTTTCTTCGAACCTTCGAAGCACACCAAATCTGTGACTCATCATCACTGACAAGAAGGATCGTCGGAGTTGTCGGTGCATTTTTTCGAGCTCTGTTGAC
Source organism: Rhazya stricta (assembly GCA_001752375.1). Classification (NCBI taxonomy): domain Eukaryota; kingdom Viridiplantae; phylum Streptophyta; class Magnoliopsida; order Gentianales; family Apocynaceae; genus Rhazya; species Rhazya stricta. Next base: position 1,283,835 of record MEJB01000044.1, read on the forward strand.
ACCAACTATTATGCCCCTACACTCAGTAGTTGAAATCTACACCTAGGGATTTTTGAATTTAAGGTGAACCCTTAGTTTTTGCCTTGTTATCTTTCCATGTTTCTTGTTTAGATTAATTGAATGGCTTATGTATTTTTGTTTTGTAATTATAACTGTGGAAAAATGTAGAATATATTGGTACATAATTTAATGTGGAGTTTAAGTTGTACGGTAAAGTAAGAGAGAATGTGGTTGTGATTATTATTTGTTTTAAGAATGATTAGGRGCCATGAGATTAATTTATACTCATAGTTGTTCGATTATTTTTTATGAGAAATTTAAATTCAAAATTTATGATTGGTTAATGTGACTTATAGGATAAATTCTGAGTATAATATTGGTGAACACTCATGTTAAATAAATGCATAGCACTTATAAATTTGATTGGACAAATTTTAGATGAATATTCTTCTTTTTGTAATAAAAACATTAGGATACTTTTTGGCACATTAGCGTTATAGGCAGTCAAGGCACTCCGCTAGCAATTTAAAGTAACTAAATCTACTAAGGATTTTAGGTAAGTAAATTCCTTTCTTTTTATTTAAGTAAAAACTTATTGTTTTGAATCTAATGTGAGTTTATGTATTTATTAAAGTACGCAAAATACTATTTGTTAACATGTTAGGACTTTAAATTCAGAGTTCATTTCATCTATGTTCATGAGCCTTTAATTTGTTATTATTTTGCACCCATTTTTGGCATGCGACATAACTATGCATCCAAGAAGGCAAAAGTTGTAAAAAATGAAGTTATGGAAAAATGTGATTTTTAATAAGAATGATTTCTAAATGTTAGGAATTCGAAAAGGGGTGTAAAACCTATGCTATGAAAGATGCAAGTGGGAAACAGGGCGCGGGGGACTAGCAACATCCAATCTAACCCTCTTATAGGGTGGAAATGTAGGTAAAGTTCACCTCTTGTGAGGTGAAAGTGAAAGTAAAAGTTAATGAAATGTTAACGACTTGACAGTTCTACCAGTAGAAAGTGATCTGATTCTAAATAATAATAGTCTACTATAGAGCTTAATGGCTAGATCATAACCAAGAGAGCTCACGATTTGAAATGGAAAACTTTAGAAAACTTAGACAAAATGAATTTTTGAACTTAATAACAGTTAATGCATGTCACACACATTCATGTATGGGATTTACTTACTGAGCTTGTAGCTCGCCCCATATCCCTCATTTTACATTTAAGGTGATGATTAGTCGGATGGTATGTGGAGATCGTTTGGGAGCAGGCTTGATACCCCAATGTTTTGTTTAAATAAATTTTATTGAATAAYAGGCATAGAGAAACCTTAWTATTTATTCATTTATTTTATTTATTTGTTTATTCATTGATTTATTCTTTTAAAATTTTCTTTGGGTTGTAACTAAAGGAGTATTTTCTTTGTGGTTGGCGGTTGGAGTTGTTGGGGATTGGAAATATTTTTATCTTATGAGATTGAGTATTTGTTGTGGTTGAGTATTGTTTTTCTTCTTGTGAACATGGTGGCTATGCTGATATTATATAGAAGACTCCGTCGAAATTTTTGTAAACCTTTCTATCGTAATATTAAAAAATTATTTATTTTTCCAATTTTTGCATCCGTATGAGGGTAATTGGTAACATTCTGGGATTAGGATAGTTCCTAATCTAGGGTGTTACAAAAAAAATGTCATAATTAAGGCCACAAATCAAGATAATTTGCATAAACTCATACAAAATCAATCAAAATTGAACAAAGATGGAGATCAAAATAGGGACATTATCAACGTTTATCATTCTCCCAAACTTAAATCATTGCTAGTCCTTGAGCAATGCTATAGCATTACGTCCATACTCAAACAACTGTCTTGCGTTCACTATGGAATAAAGGCTATCATGTAACCAACAAAAAATGAAAAAATCAAAAGGATCAAATAAAATGTGCTTAAAAAGAGGCTAGAATTAAAATAGATAAAACTGAGCAATAACTCTATGATATTTTAAATGATTGGGTTCATTGCAATGGTAAAGAATTTATCCAACATAATCTTCATTGCGAAAACTTCTGATGCAAAAGAGCTTTAACACGGGAATTTAGAAATTAAGAGCAAAGCGGTACTTTCTATTAGCATGAGTTTTACAGTAAGTATTCTCTTGTGTCACAAATGTCATTTTACGCAAAGGCATACATGGTAGCATGAGTGCCTCTGGTTACTTAGCATTAGTCCTAACTTACAAATTGCTATAGCATACTCTTATCTCATTCCCCTTTTGATGCAAAAGCATACATGAGTAGCATGACTACCTCTGGTTACTTAGGTACAAAAAAGACAGCGGCATAGTTTTCCAATTAAGGCTCCTTTTTCCCCACCAAACTTATTCAAAAATTATTTCCARATGTAGCTTATGGCAACAACAATTTTTGCAGAAGTTTCTCAAGTTGAAGTTTAATGCTCAAACCCTATTTTACTAAACCATAACAACCAAGTTTAAAAAGAAAATAATTTTTGCACAATCAATATAATATTAACACCTTAACCTACACCAAGTGATTTATGAAACTACTAAAATTTGCTTAGGTAGGCGCACAACTAGTTCAATCAAGCATATCAAGTGAAACAGATATTTGCTATAGCAAAGATGATTCATAGCATGATAAAACTGAACTAGAATACAAAAATACCAAATATTCAAAAACCAAAAACAAGCAAAATGATAAGCAGAAATATTCAAAAATCAAAAAAAAAATATTAAAATCATTGTTCAAACTTTCTCCCAAACTTCATTTTAAATTTTTCAAAAAAGAGGGCTCACTCATCCCTCTGGGTAGATCAATAGCGGGTTGGCCTTGCTATGCTATAGGGGTCCTAGCATCCTCATCAGTCTCCTCAGCATTAGATTCTAGAAGCAACTCAGTTGGGAAGGTCAGATGGGCGTGTGTGTTCATCACCTTCAAAGCCTTAGTCGTATTCAGCCAGTCCATATCATCCCTTTTTTCAACATAAGCCCAGAGCTTGGCCATTTGCTCCTCTAGTTGATTCTGGGTTTGCTGCAGCATCATGAACATCTCCTTACCCTACTCGCTACTTTGCTGCCTAATTAGTTCAGCTGGAATAGACTCACCCTCCTTAATCTCCATGACTTCATCATCATCATCCTTTATCTTCTTTTCTTTTCCCTCCTCGGTTTCATCTTCTGATTCAGATTCTTTCTCATCCTCCTTTTCAACTTTTGATTCTTCAATGTAAGATTCTTCCTCCAGCATCAACTCAACAATAGTAGCCTTTCTTTTTCTTGTGGTGGGGGTAAATGCCTCTCTTACTTCCTTACAGATCCTTGCTATGGCTTGGACATTGATGGGCGCTGTGTTTTTTACTATCTCTTCATCTAGGTTTATCAAGGCTCTCACTTGTTAGCATAATAGAGTTATGAGCTTTTCCCTCTCTCTTTTTTAGGCAAGCATGTATCTTAGCATAGATAATCCAGCCACTATTAATAAATTTCCCAGTAAAAATTGAATATAGAAGCATATATGTTCATGTGAGATTGTATAATCACAGGTAGTGGCRTGACGAGATTTAAGAAAATGATACCAGATTTTTGCGTAAGAGATAAATGAGGATCTCAAAATCGTCCTTGCTCTAGTAGTTGATACACTCTGCACTGTTCCCTCCGCTGTTATGGTTTTCTCGATTTCTTCATTCATGTCATCGTCAACTTCAAGGACCATCTTCTCGTGTTTAGATTTTCCATTAGGGAGCCTGTATGCCTTGTTGCTGGTTTTTTACCTTAGCTTCACTGCTACTCCTGTAACCATGTAGGTCCTTTTTTTAGATCCCCTAAACTTGCATAAAGTTCCCGTACYAAGTTCAAGTTAAGGTCTTCTGGATGTTGTCCAAACTCCTCCTATTTGTGATGAGAGATGCCGTTCTTGACACTCTCAATGATTTCCGTAGCATCTTTTGTAAAGATCAAACCTTTTTCCATAAGCAGGGTTTTCTTCTTGAAGACATCATTGTACATCTTCTCTGCTTCACCAGTTGCGAACCTTGGTAGAGGGGATAGTTTCTTTGGGCTGGTAGCTAGTCTACGCACTATTGTTGAGGATTTTATTGTTTTGCTGTAAATCTCTTTCTTTCAATCAATTGTTTTTGCTATAAGACTCTTCCAGCTGATCTATCCTTTTATTCAAACTCAACTGATACCTTTTGATTAGACCTGATGATTCAATCCCCAAATATTTCCCTCTTTTTGTTATTTTATTATAGCTTTTGAGTTTCGAGAAAGACGAAGACTGGATGGTAGTCCAATCTAGGCTTTCCTTTCTGACAACAAATGGCATGCCGCCACCTGTCTGCTTTTCTGCTGAATCAAACAATTCTTGTTGACGTGGCAATTCCCTAACTTTTCATCTCCTTTTTGTCTTTTATAGATTTCCCTTTTTTCTATAAAAGATTATTAAAATAGTATAGTTGAATTCTACCATTCAAAAGTTAGTGAAATTAAGGGTGAGTGAGAATCAAAATAAAATAAATTATCAAAACAAAATCTGAGGGTTTCCTCCCTTCAGTGCTTAGTTTACTGTCCTCAACTTGACTTTGCTATAGTATCCTTCATCATGCATTGCTAAGTGTTAAGGAAGTCCTTTCTCCTTTCTGCTCTCCAGCTTGATACTGTTTAAGCCTCTGACTATTGACTTGGAATGTTCCTCCAATCCTTTCATCTTTCAATTCAACTATCCCATAAGCGTATACTTTGATGACCTAAAAAAGTCCTGACTAATGAGACTTTAACTTTTCAAGGAATAACTTTAACCTAGAGTTAAATAGCAAAACTTGCTGCCCTTCTTGGATTTCTGTTTTTAAAATAATCGTGCCATCTCTTGGTATTTTCTTTGTACATTCTGGCATTCTCATAGGCAGAATTTCTGAATTCGTCCATCTCATTAAGCTGTAGCATTCTGTATTGACAAACTTGTTTCAAATTAAGATTCAATAATTTGATTTCCCAATGGCTTTATGTTCCAATTCAAATGTTAGGTGGCAAGCCTTCCCATGGATTAATCTAAAAAGGGACATTCCAAATGACTTGAAAGATATTCTATAAGCCCATAATGCCTCGTCCAATCTTTGAGACCTAACTTCTTTGTTTCGACTAACATTTTTTTCCAAAATTCTTTTGATCTCCCTGTTTGAAACTTCTACTTGCCCACTTGTCTAAGGATGATATGCTGTAGCAATTTTATTCCTCACCCTGTAGTTTGCAAGATCTTTTTCCATATTGTAGAAATGTGTGTTTCAYCACTGAACAAAGCCCTTAGTGTATCGAATCTCGCAAAAATGTTCTTCTGAAGTAGTAGGAGTGAATAGGATGCAGATCCCACGAGGATAGTTAAACGAGAGGAAAATTGTGTAAACTTCGTATAAAAGAGGTAAAAATATTGTAGCAATAGAGGGGGACAATTAAAGGGGTGACTAGAAAAGTAAATGACTTAAGCAGTTAAATGAATGTAAATTGACTGAAGTAAAAGTAAATGAAAGTAAGATAGAAAGCAATTAAAAGTCAATAGCATAAATTAGGAGTTAGAGCCAATCCTGGATGCTGTAGCACCAAAGAGCAATSTCATTTAATGTCTTACATAAAGCCATTCATAGTGCAAATGTAGGATAAGTAAGGAAATCAAACCGCATATCTACARTCATCTCCCCAACAATTCTGTAATRTAGTAAGATCATTCACTTGTGAGATAAGTATCCATATCTCTGCTAGGTACTAGAATTGTAGCAACAAGTTACTAAAGGTTTAAAGATTATTATTCCTCTAGCACCTATTTTATAGATTTCACTTAGTACATAAACCATATGTGTAACACCTCCATATCAAGAACTATCTTAATCCGGSAATGCTACYGACTTAATTCTCATATATTTAAAATTTCAGCGGAAGCTTTTGACAATAAAGGAATAGATTTTAAACTTTCAACAAGTTCATAAATAAACAAAAAATTTAATTAACAGAATGACTCTTGGGTATCAAACCCTGCTCCTAAACGATCTCCACGCACCATTTGGTTAATCATCACCTGAAATGTAAAATAAGGAAATATGAGATGAGCTACTAAGCTCAGTAAGCAAATTTCATGCATGAATGCATGAATAATGCCCGATATGTCATAAGTTATAAAATTTCACTTTCTCAATAGAAGCTTTCTTAACATTTTCATTCCATAAACTTTCTCATAAAAACTTTCCCTTCAAAATGTAAGAACTTTTCAAACATTTCCATTCCTTTAAAGTTGTGAGCTCACTTGGTGTAATGCCTAGCCATTAAGCTCTGCAATGGGCCATTTGTTCTTTGGAACCCGATTACATTTCTACCGGTAGAACCGCAAAATGGTTAATATTTTTTTACTTTTTTCTTTCATCGCTTCACCTCCAAAGAGGTGAACATTACATTTCCATACCCTTCCAGAGGGTCGATTCAGGTGTGCCGGTCCCCTACGCTCCATTTCTTACTCACATCTTTCATGGCTAGGTTAACACCCCTTGTTCAAAATCCTTAACGTTTGGAAATCATTCATCATAAAAATAACATCTTTAAAAACTTCATTCCTCAAAATATTTACTTTTCCAAATTTCATTCTTTAAAAACATTTCTTTTCTTGAATGTATGATTGTGTCCATACAAGAAATATGCAACTACTGCAATCTACGTGCTCATGGACCACATGAACCCTTAACTTAAAATTTCTAACATGTCAAGGAGTAATAAAATTCAAATACTAGAAGTGATATCACATTAAAACAAATAAGAGCAATTATCAATTCACATTCAATTCACATAAGAAGATTCAATCATAATAACAACACACTTGCATTATCACTAAATGAGAATGTCAGAATTTACTTACATAGAACTCAGATTCAATACACATTCAATTCACCTAAGAGCAATTTAATTATAACAACAACACATATACGTTGATGAGAATGTGAGAATTTACTTACATAGAACTCAAATTCAACACACATTCAATTCACCTAAGAGTAATTTAATTATAATAACAACACATATACGTTAATGAGAATGTGAGAATTTACTTACATAGGATTCAGATTCAATACACATTCAATAACAACAACACATATACATTAATGAGAATGTGAGAATTTACTTATATAGGACTTAGATTCAATACACATTCAATTTACCTAAAAGCAATTTAATTATAACCACAACACATATACGTTAATGAGAATGTGAGAATTTACTTACATATAGTCCTTAATAAATTTGTTTACTTTCGCTAGTAGGGTGCCTTGGTTGCTCACAACGTTAATGTGCCACAGTATCCTAATATTATTACATAAAGGATATTCGTCTGAAACTTGTTTAACCAAACACATTCATTTAACACAGGTGTTTATCGTTAATACCTTCATCGTTTTTCCTATGATGACCTTAACTAATAATTTCTCAAGATTAACTTCCATGTCAATAAATATCGAACTACTAATAGTACAATTTAATTTCATGATTCCTAATTTGTTCTTAAAATATCAATAATAATCATAATCACAATATATATTATTTTATCATAAAACCTAAATTTCACCTTGAATTATATTCCAACATATTTCTAGAATTATATCCTCCTTTTACTTAATCGTACTAATTGAATTTCAATTAAACATATTCCATATTTTTTCCTTAATTATTATTACAAAATATAAAACCTAGGCCATTCGGTTAATTTAAATAAAGAAACTAAGGATTCACCTTGAATCTCAAATCTTAGGTGTGGTATCGAGTCTAAGGTGTAATGGCGTCAATCATGCTCGGGAAAGAAATACACTCCGGGCATGCGAACGGCAGTCCTGGTCGCGCAAGTGCTGCGCCCACACGGTGCCTAGTCGCCTGGTCCTCAGGTCACCTGGGCACCTGGGCGTCTGGGCATCTGGTCGCTTGGGCGTCTGGGCATCTGGTCGCTGGGCATTTGGTCACTTGACGAGAACGGAGGAGATGGAGTGGCATTCGGCATCAGTAGAGAAGAGGAGAGAGGGAGAGAGAAAGAGGGTGGGAAGGTCGATATCAGTGAGGGCAAAGAGGGGAGGCATCGGTTGGTGGCGGCTATGGTTAAGAGGTTTAGGTTTAGTGTTTTCTTTGCGAAAAAGATGAATAGTAATCTTCATCTTTAAATATATATATTTTTTGAAACCTAGCTTAACCCTAACTAAAATTTCTTCATGGGCCATTTTTATTACTTAACCACTAAGCCCAACTAAATTAAAATCTATTAGTTTTCTTCTGACCTAAAATCAAACTCCAAATCCAGTTTTAGATTTGAATAAAAAGAGGACGGGCTCTAACGGGTCAAGTCTAAATTAATTAACTAAGACTTCTAATTAAAGTAAAGTAATAAAATTTCACCTTTAAATAAACATACTCACATATTAATGCAGAACAAATAATAAATCAATAAAATAATTATTTATTTCTGATTGGCACATCAAACTTTACGGCCTTCAAGTCCTTTCACCGTAAATTAATCAATTTACTAACGATCATGAATGCAATCTAATTAGTGGATTAGAACATAAATTGTCTATATATATATATATATCGAAATATAAACAAAAACTAAATCTCGGGTGTTACAATATGACTATGGCCATGATACTTGGTTACTCTTTTTATCAATATTGAGTTTCGAAAACAGGTAGGTTGGCTTATGACCTCCTAACCTTAATCGTAGGTCTAACACCCCCAAATTAGGAACTGTCCTAAGCCGAGARTATTAMTGACCTTACTCATAATCATATCAACTACTGTAAGAAACAAAAGAGATCTGAATACTTGTCTAAAAAGTTTTATAAAACTTTTGGCAAAGTTTCCTTTGTAATTTCAACGACTATCCGCTGTATACAATAATAAGGTCTCAAACATTTTCAATACTCGTAAATAGCATGCATTCCAACCCAACAAACATCCAATATAAATAAATAGAGTATTCCAACAATCTTTTACTAACTTAACATTTACCAAAATTGAAATTTTTGAAACTTGAAAGGATTTAAAGCATGAATAGTTAAATCAATAAAGAAATATCAAAAATGATACATAAAACTCTCTAATCAACCATTTATCTTATTCACTCAAATTTATTTAAATAACACTTCATGGTATCAAGGCTTGCCAACAAACGACCTCCACGCACCATCTGGCTATACATCACCTGAAATGCATAATGAAGGAAATGGAATGAGCTATAAAACTCAATAAGCAAATCTCATGCATGAATGTATGTGGAATGCACTATATATTATGAATTTATAGTTCACCTCCTCAATAAAACTTTCTAAATACTTCCATAAAACTTCCATTTCAAAATGTAAGAACTTTTTAAAACCTTTCCATTTCATTAAAGTTGTGAGCTCATTTAGTGTAACGCCTAGCCATTAAGCTTGCAGTGGGCCATTATTCTTTGGAACCCAATCAYATTTCCTACCGGTAGAACCGCATAATGGTTAACATTACTTTAACTCTTTCTTTCATCTTTTCACCTCCCAAGAGGTGAACGTTACTTATTTTCCTACCTTACAAGAGGGTTAGGTTGGGTGCGCCAGTCCTCCACGTCCCATTTTCCACTCACATTTTTCATGGATAGGTTTATACTTCTTTCCAAAATCTTAACATTTTTTTGATAATAATTCATTTATAAAATTTCATTTCTTTTCAAATTTTATTTCCTAAGCCATTTGCTTTCTAATGTACGAATAGCTCATGCCAAGAATGATGTAGAATACTATAACTACATAAATCCGTATTTAAACGCCATTCAATATAATAACAGTACTAAATATATTACATGAAATAACAACACAATCATAACACATTCCATAACACAGTCCACTATAATCACCATATAAAACACAATGGAATAAGTAGATGGTTATGGGAATTTACTTACTTGGAGTTTTTAACGTTAAAATTCTATTTAAATCGCAACGCGAAGTCCCTCGACCGCTCTTAACGTTAATGTGCCAGAAAATGACCTAATTATTATTACAAAAAGAAAACTCATTTAATACGATTATCCAAACTTAAAACATTTAAGCTTATTCCACGAACGTCATTTGCCAATTTTAACTCGTACTTAATTCCCACATCGCCAAACTATCACATTCTTAAATGTACAATTATTTCATAGCTTTTTACCCCTCTCAACAATTGATAATGGTAATACCAAAAACAATATATTTCTAAGTCAAAACAAATTCTTCATACAATTTAAACTCATTGTTAGATCAGGTATTAAACCTAATCTTTGTTTTTCCACAATTTCACTACAGAACATAATTACACAAGTCATCAAATGCTAAAATCAAATAACAATATTTTCTCCTTTAAATGGACAAACTCTTAAATGTCGCAGAAGTGGCGTTGCACCCGAGCATATGCTCAGGCAGCGCGTACACAACAGCCCTGATCACGCGCGGTGCCTGGTCGCCTGGGCGTCTGGGCGCTCGGTCGCCTGGGTGTCTGGGCACTTGCTCGCCTAGGCATCTAGGCGCTCGGTTGCTAGATGCCTGACCAGCCTTATCGCTTCTGGCCGGAACCCTACAGACCATAACAGGAACAGAAGCTGGACGAAATCAAACAACACCGATCCAAAAGAGGAGAACGACGTCTCTTTGCGACAGCGAATCTGGTAGGCGCGGGTCGTGTGCCTCAGGCGGACAGTTTCTGGTCCGCAATGGTGCGGACCATGGATCCGCCGATTTGAAACCCATGAGARAGAGAGAGAGAGAGCTCGAGAAGAGATATAGAGTTTGCGCACGAATCTGGGAACCAACGGYGGACCTGCTGTGTGTGTGAAATCCATCGTTGCCCGACTATTGCAAATTCTGGGCAGCAGTGATGGTCGGCTATGACAGATCGACTAGCAGATCTAGTCGGGCTTCGAGTGTAACACCCCAAAATTAGGAACTGTCCTAAGCCGAGAGTATTACATTACCTTACTCATAAAATAATCAACTACTGTAGGAAATAAAAGAAGTCTYAACCCTTGTGAAAAAGTTTAATAAAAATTBGACACAGTTTCCTCTGTAATTTCAATAACTACCCATTTCAACTCAACAAAGTCCAAAATAATAAACAATGTGTTCCAACAAATCTTTTTCCAACCTAACATTTATTCAAACTGAAATTTGCGGAAACCAAAAGAATTTAAAGCACAATTAGCTAAACCAAATCAGAAATATCATTAGCTAATCCAAATAAGAAAAATATCCTAATGATACACAAAAATCATTCTAGTCAACCATCTATCTTATTCAGTAAAATTTATTTAGAAAATACTTCAGGGTACCATAGCTTGCCCACAAGTGACCTCCACGCACCATCTGGCTATACATCACCTGAAATTTAGAGTGAAGGAAATGGAATGAGCTATAAAGCTCAGTAAGCAAATCTCATGCATGAATGCATAACTATGCCCTACATGCATGAATTATAAAATCTCACTTTCTCAAAGAAAACTTTATAAACATTTCCATTTCATAACCTTCTCATAAAATCTTTCCTTCCACAATGTAGGACTTGTAAAACCTTTCATTTCATTACAGTCATGAGCTCATTGAGTGTAACGCCTAACTATTAAGCTCTGCAGTGGGCCATTATTCTTTGGATCTCGATTACATTTCTATCGGTAGAACCGCAGAGCGGTTAACATTCCTTTACTTTTCCTTTCATCTTTTCACCTCCAAAGAGGTGAACATGACATATCTCCCTACCCTTCAAGAGGGTCGGGTCGGGTGCGCCGGTCCCCCATGCCCCATTTCCCACTCACATCTTTCATGGCTAGGTTTACACTCCTTTCCAAAAATCTTAACATTTTCCTGAACATAATACATTTATAAAATTCACTCCCTTTCAAAATTCATTTCCTAAACCATTCACTTTCTAAATGTATGATTGGCTCATGCTAGGAATGATGTAGAGTACTATAACTACATGCCCATGACATGAAATACATTTAATTGTATTAAAATACCATTAAACATAACAATAGTACAAAATATAAATCACGTGAAACCATTCCACACAATCTCAACACATTTTATAACACAGTCCCATACAGCCACCACATAACACAATGAAAAAGTTAGGCGGGTATGGGGATTTACTTACATAAAACTCATAGACAACACATTCAATTTCCTAAAAGGAATTTAGAGATATCAATACATATGCGTTAATGAAATGTGAGAATTTGCTTACCGAAAGTTCTTTACGTCAAAGGTTCTTATTTAAATTGCGAAAATGAAATCCCTTGACCGTTCTCAATGTCAATGCGCTCGAAAACCACCTAATTGTGATTAYAGAAGGAAAGTCCATTTAGTACGATTGTCCAAGCTTAGATATTCAATGTTTATTCCATGAACGTCATTTGTAAATTTTTAATTCATACTTAATTCCCACCTCATCAATTATCACATTCTTAAAGGTACAATTTAAACTCCTTAGCTTGGGTATTAAACCTAATATATGTTCTCCCACAATTTTACTTTAGGATATAATTACATAGGTCATAAATTCTCAATATCGAATAGTAATATTTTCACCTTTTAAGTCAACAAACTCCAAGGGTCGCGAAAGTCAACAAACGTTGAGGCACTCGTTTGCCTGGGCGCCTGGGCGCTAGGCGTCAGGGCGCCCGATGGCTTGGACAATTTTCACTCCTAGTCGGCCTTAGCTGATCATTGAATAGCTGACCAGGCCAAAGTGATTAGCCTCGACAACAACAATTCAATAGAAACTTGCTAAGCAACAATGGCAACATGTAAGTAAGGAAGACAGCAACAGCTCTAGCAATCACCTTCCAGAACCTTTGTTTCTAGTCTACGATCAGCCGCTCGTCATTTCGGAGTGCACGACCAGATCGACATCGTCGTATGCAGTGGAGACCAGTAACAGGATGCGCGAATCTGGCGAGCTTTCAGCAAAGCAAGGTGTCCTGTCTTGTTCTGGTCAAGCAGCAATAGGAGCACGCAGTGGGAGCCTGATGGTAGTGTCACACTGTAGCCTCCAAATGGTTGATCTAGTGATCGGTGTGAATTGAGCTGATAAAGACTAGTGCAGATTTAGTGCAGATTTGGTGGGGACCTTCGGTGCAACAAGTGGCTTGCAGATCGCAAGCAACGATGAGCAACGGCCATTCAATCGGTGTCAGCAGTGGGAGGAGGGGAGAGAAAAGGGAGAGAGAGAAAGAGAGGGAGAGAAGAAGAGAGGAGAGGAGAGCCAACGTCGAGGTGACGGTGAGAGAGGGGCGGCAGCAGCGGCGGTTTAGGGTTGGATAGGGTTTTCGGGGAACGGGATGAACATTAGACATAATTAAATTTTTTTTTAATAACTTAGGCCGTAACCCAAATCCTTCGGGCCTTCCCATCCATAACTAGCCCAATCCATTAAATTAAATTCAACGGMCCTTTCTTTCGATAAAAGTCTAGCTTCCAACTGAGAAACGAATAGGCCCAACAAGTCGAGCCTCTAACCAACCATGGACCCTCATTCGATTAACATGATAATTTCATACTTATTAAACGTACAATTAAAAAATAACCACATAAAAAATCATCCAATCCTAGTTGGAATGCAATTTCACACGATCAAATAAAAATTATAAAAGAAAATATCCGGGCATTACATCGAGCATTGGCGGTGCGTGCTGCGAGTGGGCGTCTTTCCAGCACCGGCACAAAAAGGATGGATCTGGACTAGCTCAAGATCCGAAGGGATGATAGGCGGCTCTGGACTGGTGCGACGAAAGCAGGGACAAGCGACGTTGGACAGCTCTGGACAAAACTAGATCTGATCCAAAGATGCAGCGATCTCGAGTGGATCTGGGCAATGAGCGGCCAACGAGCATGCTCGAACACTGGAGAGKGGCAGTGGCGATGATCAGTGCAACGTTGGCAGAGGGAAAAAGGAGGCGGTGCAAGCAGCGATAAAGTTTTTGGGGAAGAGAGGTAGATAGCGTTAAGCCAATTTAGGTTTTTTTTTTTTCGTTTTGGGCCCTAACCCGAAACCTTTGGGCCTTCCTATTCCATAGCCAATCCAGTCCAATAAATTAAATTTTAGGATCTTTCCCTTCGGTAAAAATCTAGTTTCTGAATGAGAAATGAATAAGCCTAACAAGTCGAGCTAATAACTAAGCAAAAACCCTAATTCGATTAACACCATAATTCTATATTTAATTAAACATACGATTAAAAAAAATGGTCACATAGAGAATTATCAACCCTAATTGGCATACAATTCATACGATCATACAAAATTCATAAAAATGAGAAAGTAATATCAGGTATTACAATAGGCCTTCAATATCCCAAAATAGACTCAATATAAACTTAAACAACTTTCAATATCCCAAAATAGACTCAATATAAACTTAAACAACCTTAATCTTGCGTTTTTGACTTTGTCAAGTTTTTCATCCTTGAAACGGTTAATAGAAATACAACTATTCTAGAAGAATAGATTCAGAATTCACAATGAACCCTTGCTGATATGTTAAGAACTGAAAATACTTGCATTAAAATTAATAAAGCTTTTGAATATAACTAAATATGGATTACACTATAAGAGAGGTGACTTTTGTCCCCTTTCTTAGATTATAACTGAAATGTAAGCAAACTAGAGTGCTTCCTTCTCTCGATGAATACTTAACTAAGTCTAAGAACTACTTTCGAACTTCTAAGAAAAACTAACTACTCTTTTTTGCTTGAGTTTTGTTCTTTATATAGAGCCCGAAATGTAGCTGAGTTAGCAATTGCTATAGCATTTCTCTCTAACAAGTTAATGTTGACTCAGCAAACATTCGTCTTATAGTGCCTTTTTAGAATAATGTGGTCCTCAATTGTTTTCTTCTGTCTAGCCATTTTGGGTAAACATTAGGAGTCAATGCAGACCACCTTCTTTAAGTCAGTTTTCACTCGGATTTCTCATTAAATATATGGGATTTGTGCGGCTTTATTGGAAGATGCACCTCGGACCATTCCTTGGAATTATGAATGTTTTAGCATTCTTGTTATCCTGCAAAACTTCCTTAAAGATAATTTTTTTTTTTTTTGTTTTAAAAAGCCACGATTGAATTCTCAAATATATAACAATAGAAATATCAGAATTGAGGCCACGAATCAAGATAATTTGTACAAACTCATACAGAACCAATCAAAGTTGGACAAAAATGGGGATCAAAATAGGGATATAATCAACGTTTATCAATTATACAACTGCAACATACTCGACCTCTGTTGTGACAAGGTCGGATTGCTTCTTTGAACTCCAAGATACAGCTCCTYCACTTAGTAGAACACATATCCTGAAGTACTTTTCTATCAACAAGATCACATGTATAATCGCTGTTAGTGTAGGCCTTTAACCCATCTCTAGAAACCTTTTTGTAGAACACACCCAAATCTAATGTCCTTTTAAGTATCTGAGTACCCTTTTTCCGTCTTGGATATACTCCTCCTTTGGATTAGCTATAAACCTGCTTAAGAGGCAAAAACCTACATCATATCTAGCCTTGTAGCCATAATATACATCAAACTCTCGAGTAGTCACTTGCACTTTGTTGCATCAACCTCTGCACCTCCACTTTCCTTAATCAGCTATGTTCTAGGTGCTGTCAGATTTTTCACTAGATTACAATTCCACATTTTGAACCTTTCCAGCACCTGCCAAGCATATTTCCTTTTGGAACAAATGTATCCCTTTTGAACTTTGATGAACTTCAACAACTAAAAATATCTCATTTTACCGAAATCAGTCGTGTCAAACTCAAGTTTCATTGAGCTCTTGAAACTCTCCCACATGCCAATATCATTTCTCATAAAAACCAAATCGTTTACGTGGAGGCTCACCACCAAAAATCTTCCTCCATCTTCAATTTTTTTAAAAAAATATATATGCTCATAACTTCACTTTTCAAAACATCCTTGATATAGTACTCCTCAATTTGACCAAGTGCTAGGTGCTTGTTTTAGTCCATATAGAGCTCTCTGGAGCTTGTACACTTTGTTCCCCTCACCTTCTTGAATATATCCTTCTAGTTTCTCTACATACAAATTTTCCTTCAACTCTTCATGAAGAAAAGCACTCTTCACATCAAGCTCAAATACCCTCCGTCCATTATGTACAGCCATGGCCAACGTCATTCGTATTCTATCCCACCTAGCCAAAAACATGCTTTGCACTTATTAACCTCACTATTTTCATTCAGCTTGGTTTTATACACCCTTTTCACTCCAATCATTTTTGCTCCCACAGGCAAGTTTATCAGTTCCCATGTATCATTTTTTTCAATGGCTTTGATCTTCATCCTTGTTGCGCTTCTCCATTTTTCTTTTTTGGCAGCCTCAAAATAACACATTAGATCCTCAATAGACATAAATAACGCGAAATTGTGTACCTGATCTTTTTCTTCGGACACCCTTCTCCACTTACGTAATCTTGTAACCATGGTGGTTTCTTTTTTGTTCTCCTTTCTGGTGAGCTTTGTTCATTCTCATCAGACATGTGACTCGNCCCTTCTCCACTTACGTAATCTTGTAACCATGGTGGTTTCTTTTTTGTTCTCCTTTCTGGTGAGCTTTGTTCATTCTCATCAGACATGTGACTCGACTTTTGTGCATTTTCTTGTTGCTCTACACTAATATCATCTTTTTCATTTAATTGCTATTGCAGTGATCAACATCGGCACCCCAATCCGGGATGTCAAGTCTGATTTCTTCAGTACTCCTCCTCCAATCCCATTTCTCATTTTCTTCGAATTTCACATCTCTACTTGTTATCCCCTTCTCTGCAATGGGATCATAAAGCCTATACACCTTTAATTCATTGCTCACACCTAGAAGCACACACTTGCTACTTTTAKCATCCTTTAAAACCTCTTCTTGTTTGGAACATGTACATAGCCTATGCATCCAAATAGTCTAAAGTGTTCTACACTTGGTTTGATCACACTCCAACAGCACTCTATAGGTACCTTGTCTTTCATAGCTACTGTTGGATTTCTGTTTAGTACAAAAGTTGTCCATCTAGCTGCCTCTGGCCAGAAAGCCTTGGGCATCTCCTTATCTGTGAGTAACCATCACAAATCTGTGAGTAACCATCACGCTATATTCATGATAGTGCGATTTTTACGATTAGCTACTCTGTTTTCTGAGGTGTTTAGGAGGATGTGAGCTGCCTCTTGATGCCTTGATCCTTGCAAAACTTGTTCAATTCTAGTGAAGTAAACTACTAATAGTACAATTTAATTTCATGACTCCTAATTTGTTCTTAAAATAACAATAATAATCATAATCATAATATATATTATTTTATCATACAACCCTAAATTTCACCCTAAATTATATTCCAACATATTTCTATAATTATATTCTCCTTTTACTTATTCATACTAACTTAAGTTTCACAATTAAAAATATTTCATATTTTTCCTTAATTATTATTACATAATACAAAACCTACCATTCGGTTAATTTAAATAAAGAAACTAAGGATTCACCTTAAATCCCAAACCTTAGGTGTGGTATCAAGTCTAAGATGTAATGGCATCAATCATGCTCGGGAAAGAAATAAACTCTGGGCTTGTGAACGGCGATCTTGGTCGCTCACGTGCTATGCGCGTGCAACTGGCTCGAGCAGACAGCCTACGGTGCCTGGTCACCTGGT